>MJUU01053509.1:20475-40547 GCA_002080025.1 Modiolus philippinarum
GGTCCTCAACAAAGATTGCTCATTTCGTTTGGATCCGATAAAAACATGGCTGTCAGCACGGAACATAGTTTAACATTGGACCCTATTGGGAAATCAAATTTTCATCTTCTCCTCTGAAACCACGGAAGCAAATTCAACAAAACTGTACAGGAATGATGAACTATTGGATCCGATAAAAACATGGCTGCCAGCACGGAACATACTGTGAAAGCACTATTGTTCGTGGGGTTCCAATTTTCGTAGATTTCGTGGTTCGCTTTTAGCTCCCGTCCAAATTGATCGTTGCCATCGAGTTGTGATCTCAAGAATTTGAAACCACGTATTTGAGTACCAACGAAACAGTGATATTCATGAAAACCACGAAAATTGATGTCCATGAATAAAAGTACTTCCACAGAAGTGTAGCATTGGATCCTATGGTAAATCACATTTTCATCTTCTCCTCTGAAACCACTGAGGCAAATTAAACCAAACTTTACATGAATGATGTATGGAAGGTCCTTTACAAAGATTGCTCATTTCATTCCAATCCGATAAAAACATGGCCGCCAGCGCAGAACCAAGGTTTAAAATTGGACCCTATGGGAAAATCATATTTTCATCTTCTCCTCTGAAACCACTGAATTGAATTCAACCAAACTTTACAGGAATGATGTATGGAAGGTCCTTTACAAAGATTTCGTTCGGATCCAATAAAAAGCATAGCTGCCAGCACGGATCATAGTTTAACATTGGACCCTATGGGAAAATCACATTTTCATCATCTCCTCTGAAACAAATGAAGCACATTCAACCAAACTTTGCAGGAATGATTTATTAAAGACCCATAACTCAAATTGCTCATTATGAAAAAGAAAGGAAATGGGGTAAATGTCAAGGAGACAACATCCAATATCCAGGTTAAAACGACCAAAAATAAAACATCTAGGGGTCACCATATGGTCTTCAACACAGTGGGGAATCTCACACCATATAGTAAGCCCTAAATGGCCCGAAAAGGTAAAAAGTGAATAAATCAACGGAAACAAACCACATCCAATAACCCAAATATCAAGAAACTAAAATTTTATAAGAAGACAAGGACAAGCCAATGACTAACATATTCCTGACTTGGGACAGGCGCAAAAGTTGCGGTGGGGTTAAAGTCGTTTTCTTGGATCAAACCCTCCCCGTATGTGTGGTGAAAGGATAAAAATAAATACACAAAAAGACTCACAGTAAAAATCAAACAAGAAAAAAGTCCAACTTATCAAGACGAGTACCCTTACAATGAAGTACATAAAACATGAAGACAATACACATAGGTACTGTCCGGACAAATGCTCCCAGTTACTGACAGCTAGCTAAGGACATAATTTCCGTTGACAGGATATCAAGCCTTCTTACATATGAAATTTCAATTGAAATACTTCTAAATAGATTTGGTATAACAACATCATCAATTATAAAGAAGAACATGATATTGTGCAATGCCAAATACTGCCAATATGAAAAATTGTTTAAATTTAGTTATGGTGTAAAGCATTTAAGAGATGATCAATATTTTTGCCAACAAAAACCAGAAGTAAAGATTTAACAACAATGCTGTATTTACATCCTTTATGAATAAGTTTATTCAACGGATTAATAAGTTTGGAAGGACAATTTTTGAATTTATGCGCTTTGTAAGTGATATTGCCATAGAAGTTTGGATGTGAAATGCCCTGATGTATAAGAGCCCGGCACGGAACATAGTTTAACATAGGATCCTATGGGAAAATCTTCATTTTCAACATCTACTCTGAAACCATTAATGCAAGTTTAAGTTAACTATATTGGAGTAATGTATGGAAAGATATTAACAAAGAATACATTTTTGTACTTATTACAACTGAATCTGACAAAAAACATGGATGTCAGTAGAGAACATAGCTTTACATTAGACCATATAGGAAAATCATTTTTGGTCATCAGCATAAGCATGGTTTAAATGCATCTTTTTAAGGTGAGTGATTTAGGCTCAGTATCTGAGCCCCTAGTTCTAAAGATAAATGTGTCATTACTTTACCGTTTTCGACTCAGAAATAAATTAGTGCTACTGATAATGAAAATGTGATTGATCAGGGCTAAAATCTAACGGAGAACATCAAAATTCTATATACGGTTATCATGCATATAGTTTCAAAGGCAGGGGACAAGGGAGTTTATAAATATTATAATTCACCTTCAGAAATCAGAATTTCCTTTAGCCAATCATTCTGTTTGTGGTTCTACAAATATTTAATTTAGAAACGGGGAAAATATAATTTTTTTAAATCAAAGAACATTTACCAGTATTTCCTTTGACTGCTACCGGACACTAGCGCAATGGAAGGGGGTGGGGGGTGGCGCGCCATAAAACCGGTTTAACTCACCATTTCTTTTGAAATGTACCATTGCCTCATGGACTCTGGCTCTTGACAGTTCTGTTCAGTAATTTTGTTATTACCCCCATTTCATATCGTTAAGATTTGATGCAAGTCATTAATCATGCTACAGAAGTTTCAATATCTTATTGGACAAATGCCAAAAAATGAAGATCAATATTGTGCTTTTCATAACATAGGAAAAGTATAAGAAAATGTCTTTAATTTTCGTAGAGTTTAAATAAACAAACATTTTAACGTAAATTCTTCAGAAAAAAAAACTGTATTGAACATATAGACAAACATGTCAATAGATTGTTATCAAAATTAAAAAGTCAATGTTCAGAGAAAATTGCAAGGTCTTTCACCAGTTTTGATCATGATAACATGTAATTATTTCAGTTTTATTGTCCATTCTAGGAAAAAATTTGATGTTAACAAGATTTCTGAACTTTTTGAGTCTTTTATAATGTGGCTGCTGAGAAATTTTTCGAAAATTAGCTTGTTGCTTAGGACATGAAAGTCACTTCCGGTTTGCAATGTCATATATGTCAGCTTTACAACATTACAAAACTTTAAAGGTACTGTTGCTAAGGACTTTTATGACAAATTACATTGTTGCTAGGAGGACCTTGACCTTGTGACTTTGAACCCATTTTGTAAAGCATTTCGTGCCGTACATTTTTCCATTTTAATCTTTCTTTGTATCTTTACGAGTTTTCGAGATATCAGCAAAAAGTCCTAAGATCGGACCTCAAAAATGGTCTTCGGGCCCCAAGTCCAAAACCAAGGTCTAATGGTTTTGGACCATATGTACAAAATGTAGACCTTACTGAGATACACATTTTCTCAACTACTTTTAATCACCTATCTCTTACCTTTGTGGTGATTTTACTGAAAAAACCTACACAATGGCTATGACCTTGACCTCTGACCTTGATGACCTTTGACTTTGAGCTAAAATTGTAGGTCTCTTATTGCTGAGTAATTTGATATCTTACTTGAATATGCTTTCTGTAACGGTTTAAAAGTTATATGTGAAAAAATATTTTCTGAAACGCATCCAGGGCAGTAACTCTCTAGGGTGTCAGTAGATATATGGTATCCCCCTTCTCGACGCTGATTGGCTGATAAAATCACGTGACCTGATGACGTCACACATTAAATCCCCATCTAAAACCTAAGCAATCTGATTGGCTGAGAAAATCATTACGTCAGCCCCAAAATCCCCCAGTTATGCTAATGACCCCATTAATCAATCACCTGTCATGTCCTCGACAATAAATATGTCAAAAATGATTGACAGTTCAAAGAACGAAAAAGTAAGTACCGCAATTAAACCCCGTAATTCCCATACATCAATGTCAAGAAAAACAAAAGAAATTCAAATTATTTTTATGGATACTAAAAATGTCAAATTGAATGATAGTTCAAAGACCTCTAAAGTAATACATAGCACGGAAAACCTACACGAATTTGCATTTAGCCTACAGCTATAAGTATAAATACAGAACGAACAATAACATTTACAGTCGCTGCAAGAACATTCAAATTGTAGGTGTGACTTTAAACGGATTGTTTTCCAAGATCGGAATATTTATACCCCATTTTACAGATCAATCTACATAAAGGTAAGCTCATAGATTTAAACAAATTATCTGGTACTGTTGACGAGTTCAAAAAATAAAACATTGTTAAAAGGAAATTCCTTAACATATGAAAAAAAACTACTTCAGGCAGATTGTGATAATAATTTTCAATCAGCAAAATTAAGATTGTCGAAAGATAGCCTTGTAACATTTTGTATTGAACAATACTTCATGAAAATGAATTAACTTCGTATATTTGATCTACTTACTTTTAGGAAAATGAAATCGAACAATACACCACTTCATAAACGTACTTAATACGTCTCATATGAATATATTAACATTGAATGTTAATAAGGTAATAAAACTATGAATAAATTTGTACTTGATTATTTATACATACTGTAATAAAACATGTCAAAATATAAGATTTGAATGTTTCCATAACAATGTAGAAATCTAATAATTTTTATTAAGCCATTTTTCGTATCGTCACGCATGAGTGATTTTGCCCTTACAAACGACATCTAAGTCATATTTGGGCTTATTATTGATTCTATGTGTGTCTAGAAGTCTTTAGAAGCCATTTTGGCACCGTCACGTATGAGTGATTTTGCCTTTAAAAACGACATCTAAGTCATATATGGGCTTATCATCGATTCCATGTGTGTCTAGAAGTCTCTTGGAGCCATTTCGGCACCGTCACGCATGAGTGATTTTGCCCTGAAAAACGACATCTAAGTCATATATGGGCTTATTATCGATTCCATGTGTGTCTAGAAGTCTTTTGGAGCCATTTTGGCACCGTCATGCATGAGTGATTTTGCCCTGAAAAACGACCTCGGAGTCATATACGAGCTTATCATCGATTTCATGTGTGTCTAGAAGTCTTTTGGAGCCATTTTGGTACCGTCACGCATGAGTGATTTCGCCCTCACAAACGACATCTAAGTCATATATGGGCTTATTATCGATTCCATGTGTTTAGAAGTCTTTTGGAGCCATTTTTTGCACCGTCACGCATGAGTGATTTTGCACTTAAAAACGACATCTTAGTCATGTATGGGCTTATTATCGATTCCATGTGCGTCTAGAAGTCTTTTAGAGCCATTTTGTCGTCACGCATGAGTGATTATTGCTTTTTTAAATGATAGGTTAAAGACCGACTTGTTTTCAATTTTATGAATGTCTAGAAGTCTTTTGAATTCATTTTGGTACCGTCACGTCTGAATGATTTTTTTTCTTTTAAACGACAGACAAGTCTTGTATAGATTTGCTATTTAATATATGGATTGGTAGATTTTTTATATCCTCTAGGGCTCAGTCACACATCAATGATTTACCAAACAAGATAGTTATTTTATGGTTGACATTGTTTTCATGTAGAATCTAAGTTAAATTATCAAATCAAAGCTATCTTTTTCTATTGCAGATATGGACCCTTATATAAAAAGCGTAGTGGACACTTTCACAAAGTCTGAACAGTTAGAAGAGTTTGCATATTCATGGTCATTGGAAACAGAGCCTTATATAAAGGAAAGAATATTCCAGTTAAAATGTCAAGAGCTGTTTGAGTTGATCGAAAAAGATGTACAAATACCAACACCGGAACCAATGGATGCGGAGGACCTTTTCCCATGGTGTGACTGGTATTCCACAATAGAAACAGAAACAATCAAGCCAGACTTCGATCCACCATCTACAGATGAAATATTAGCCATATCATTAGAGAATCATGAACATCAGTCTGGACCATCTTTTCCGAAATACCGTAGACAGTTGTCAGAAAAATCTCCACTACACAATATAGACAATTTGGAACAAAAATATTCGCAAGAGCAAATAAAACAAAATGTAGATAATACTCCAACACCGTCGATACAAAAATTCTTCAGGACATGGATCGATGGTAACCCAACATGTGGAATTTTAACAGACCGTACATCTAACACACATCAACAATCGTATTCTCCACAACCTGGTCCTTCTGGTTTACAACAGGACGGACGTGGAACAACAAACAAAACCCAGCAAAACGAACCGTACATTTACGAGATGAAACGTCAAAGAACATTCGCGAAAAACAAGGCAACAGATACCACTTATCAAATCAAATTTAACGAAAGTTGGAAAGTGTATAAGCTTAAAGACATAAACGTCCAACTACATCAAATGTTCGATCATGTCTTAGAAGAAGTTCGCGGGAAACCTAACGATCTCGGAAGAGTTGTTGTACAGCACGGAAGCCTTCAAAATCTTATCGTCGTTCCGTTGCAGCCTTGGGAGAAGCTAGATTCGGAAGCTGTGATGGACGGTATAACGAAAGTATTAAATAGCAATGAAAAACTAATCGTTGATGACAGTCTAGAGATCAGCATCGGATCTATAGAAATTCCTAGTGGTTCAGGTGGGTCTCACCTACCAATTACTACATTGTTTGGCCCAGGAAACTCGTTAAAACGAAAAGGATCTATATTTGAAGTAATCAGCGACCACCTTTGTCTACCTATATCCATAGGTTTATGCTTCTTAAAAACCTGCAAGAAAGTGACCATGACGGACTGGAAAACTCTCACAAAAGTCGAACCCAATCAATCAATAATTGACAATGCTATAAAATATAGAACATGTCCAAAATTCTTTTACGATAAAATGCTAGACAAAAACAAGCCTAAAAAGACAGAAGAAATGGGCACGATTCTCTGTAAGAGAACAGATGTACCTGTTACATGTAATAGACCTCTAGGATTAAACGATATAGCACCATTTGAACATTTATTGGACGTTAACATTAATGTTATATCTTCCAAACTGGGAAATAAGTTCGTACGGGTGATCAACAATCCCGAATTAACAAATCTTTTCGTATACTTGGTGGAATCGGACAACGTTCAACACTATCACGGCATTGCATCGATAACTGGTTTTTTTTTAGAGCAAGCTATTTCTTTGAAACGTGTATGAAACCATATTATAACAGAGATTCTCACTCATGCGAAACCACTTGCGATGTTTGTGGAAGTAAAGATTGTACCACCAAATATCCGTTATCTTGTAGAAATTGTTACAGGGAATGTAGATCATGGGAATGCTATGAACGCCACAGAAATCGTAATATTACGAAACGTGGTACTTCACCGTCACAGTGTGAGACACGGTATAGGTGTAAAATTTGCAAAAAAGTGATACGCTTTGACGACCGGAACCCCAAAGAACACTTATGTGGAGAATGGAAATGTACAATTTGTGAACAATATCAAATTGGACTTCACAATTGTTATCATAGAGCCATTGCCGAAGACATGAAAGAAAAAAACATTTCTCTTTTACGATTTTGAGAGTAGACAGGACGAAAAATGGAATGTAATGAAGGGTATCTTCCTCCTCGCCACAAATGTGATTTGTGCGAAGAAAAAAAAGAACGATGTGCAAAATGTAGAGAATGTCAAAATTGCAATCGAAGCTGGTGCGGTCTATACCATCATGTTGTAAACTTTGGTGTTTTACAGTCGTCCTGTCAGAAATGCCATGATCAAGAGCTCACTCCAGATTCGAGATGCGAAAATTGTGGCAATCGGTGTTCTGCATGCTCCAAAAAAAAGACAAACGTAAACAGTATGTTAATCAACCTTGTCCAACAACTTGTGGAAAAAGAGAACATATCTTCATGGGCGATGATGCAGCTGTACAATTTTGTTCATATATTATGAAAGAACATTACAAAGGATCCATAGTAGTCGCACATAACGCCAAAGCGTTTGATCTCTACCCTATATTAGAAGTTTTAATTGATCGTCACGCAGTTCGTCCCGATAAGAGCAATGGCACTAAAGTTACTTATATGCACATAGCCAAGAAATTAAACTTAACATTTGTCGATTCCCTTAACTTTCTACCAATGAAATTAGCCACTTTCCCCAAGGCATTCGGACTGACAGAGATATGTAAAGCATACTTTCTACATTACTTTAATTGGAAAGAAAACCAAGAATATATAGGACCTTATCCCGAGAAAAATGAATACGGATGCGATTATATAAGTTCCGACGACAGAACCAAATTCTTGGAATGGCATCGCTCCCAATCTGAAAATGTCTTCGACTTTAGAAAGGAAATCTTGATTTACTGTCGGTCAGACGTCGATTTATTGCGGAAAGGATATTTACGTTTCCGTGAACTCATGATGGAAACGACCAATGGGGTCGACCCTTTCGATTACGTAACGATAGCTGGTGCATGCATGGGTATCTTTAAAACTCTATTTTTGAAACAGGATCACGAAATGGAGATCACAAACCTTCATAGCAATGAATCTATGTGGTTACCAGAAAGATACATCGATGGTGATCGCCAAGTACTTTACAATAACATTTGGACATCCTTGTCTATTCTGGACAAAAGTCTGAACCCTGGACGTAGCAGGTTCGTAAAGAGTCCCATAGGAATGGTACCCCCTGACGGGTATTCGAAAAGGGATAACTTCAGTAAATCGTCCATTCAATGGTTATCATGGATAATGAAGCAACAAAACATACAGATAAGACATGGTCTAAACGGTGGAGAATACCGAATACCTGGAACAAACTAACGTGTTGACGGATACGAAGAAAAAACAAAAACAGTGTACGAATTCCACGGTTGCGTTTATCATGGCTGTCCGACGTGTTATCCTCAAGATCGATCCACAACCACACATCCAACCACTGACCAGTCAGTGGAAGAGCTTTATTTGGTAACAATGAAACGGGAAAAAAAGATTAGGTCTCTGGGATACAAGTACTTTGCAATTTGGGAGCACGTATATAATCAACAATTGAAAAATAACGCAGAAATGAAGAACTTCGTAGACAGTCTTGACATTCAAGATCACCTAAACCCCAGAGACAGTTTCTTTGGAGGACGAACCAATGCCATTAGATTACACCATAAGGTACAATGTGGAGATGAAACAATTGAATATTATGATTTTACGTCTCTATATCCGTGGACAAATAAATATTGTAGATATCCTGTAGGACATCCAAAGATAATAACTGACAATTTCAAAGACATATCTTCCTACTTTGGAATAGCAAAGGTGAAAGTAGTACCACCTAGAAACTTGTTTCATCCGGTATTACCATATACGTCAAACGGAAAAATCAAGTTTCCACTCTGTAGAACGTGTGCCGATACAGAAAATAAAGATCCGTGTTTCTGCAACGAAGAACAAGGAGCGATTGTGGGAACATGGTGCACACCCGAACTCACCAAAGCCATGGAGAAGGGCTACAGAATTTTAAAAATGTATGAAATCCACCATTTCAATAAGTCTACCCAATACGATAAAACGACAAGAGAAGGGGGTCTTTTCGCACAGTATGTGAATACCTTTTTAAAAATAAAGCAGGAGGCATCTGGTTGGCCGGAAGGTTTCGAGACAGGGGAACAGAAATGGGAATACATCCGTTTGTACGAGGAAAAAGAGGGAATAAGGTTGGACTACGACAAGATCAAGAAAAACCCCGGATTACGTAGTGTTTAAATAGTTTCTGGGGCAAGTTTGGTCAGAGATTAGGATTAAAACAATCGCGTTTCCTCCACGAATCTGAGGCGGACATATTCTTCCAGATGTTATCGGTCCCTAAAAAAGAGATGCACGACTTTCACATCATCACACCCGAAATACTTCAACTTGAATGGACTGATGATCCACTGTTTCTACAGATTGACACCAAAACCAACGTGTTTCTAGCTTCTTTCACAACGATGTGGGCAAGACTACGTCTGTATTCAGTCATAGAAAAAGTCGAAAAGGATTGTTTGTATATGGATACGGATTCCATAATATTCGTAGATAGGAACGGTACTCACGTAAAGAATCTTCCCGTAGGTAACAAACGAGATCTCACGTGAACAAAAACATATTGTAGAGTACGTTTCTGGTGGACCAAAACATTATGCTTTTAGGACCGTAGACGGATCCGAAGTGTGTAAGGTACGTGGATTTACACTGAACTATACTAACAGTCGCTTGGTGAATTTCTACGCTGTAAAGGACTTGGTAGTGAACAGATAAAAACAATCAATCACTCTTACAAATCCTACAAAGATATCGAGACATGGCAGGAAGAGGAAACTAATAAACAAAAAGGAAGATAAGGAATATAAAATCGTCTACACGAAAAGAGTAGTGCATCCTAATTTATGGACATATCCTTATAGTAATTGAAAAAGAAATCAAATGACTATAAAGACAATTTTGTTATTTATATATTTGTATATATACATATGTTTCACAATGTAAACATGTTGTAATTATCATTATAATAAAAGTTAATATGGAATCCAACGAAATTGTTTTTCTTTCTTGCCAGGAGGTCCTCTATCAGTCTTTCCCATCACTATACCACGACCTGTTTGCCTATTTACTTTGCTCGTCATTAATCCTGTTGGTGTATGTAACTCTGCGAGGGCAGTCTTAAATTGTTCGTATCCCAATGGTTCTATCTTCGGTGTAAATGTACTAACTGTATGTTTTAATAAGTCTATCAAATGACTACCAGGAATCGAGATTCCTTTCACTATTATCTCTCCGTGTTCGTTCCAATTCAAGAGAGGTCCTCTTTGGTCCCTTAGATAATTCCATAGCCCGAGTGCTTTGTTAAAGTCTTTCTTTGGTATGACATACTTCAAAACGTTTTCTAATTGTCCATCAGATGACACTTCTAGAGACCGTAACTCACTGTACGATTGTTCTTCGATGGGTTCATATTTTTTGTCAAGATTTCATATTTAGCTTTCGGTACCAAGATCAGTTCCTTAGCCATCTAGTAACGGTAGTGCAGGTTTAATCAACAACGGTTCGACGGCATGAAACTTCAGTAGCGCCTTTCTCTTTCTGGGTTTATTGATTTTGCTACTGGCCAGGGTGCGTATGACTTCTTTATAGCGTCTCAGCTTCTTTCTATACTAGTCCGTGATGGGTACGTTTCCTTCTAATATGTTTAAAGCTATCTGAGATAAAGCTCGTATCTGGTCTTCGGTGATGTATTGTATGAGTGATTTTCTCTGTCGCGGTGGGCAACTGTACAATAGTCTTAAAACGCCCCCTGTCTGGCAAGTGTGCCGCTCATGTTTCGACTGACACAACAGCTGAAGGTACACTCTTTTTATACCGTTGGAGCGTACACCACCGTGTCTTCACCTGGGAACCTGTTTGTGCACAGTTGGTATTGTTTGTTCGCAAAAGGCGATAAACTTATGAGAAGGTACCCGCGCCTGATATAAGTGGCTTTGTCGTAGCACTGTTTAAAATAGGCAGTTTGTCCGGGTAAGATCTGAGAAGCGAATAATAAGATCTGTCTCTGATCTCGATCGTTACGAAACAAAACCACGTAGGCACAGTTAAGCGAGATGGTTTTGGCGTATTTTCCAGGTGGATATAGTTTCTGTGTCAGGAATAACACACTCACGTTCGGTGATGAGACGTGACGGTAAACAATTGCACACACTCTTTAGATCCCGTGATCTGCAACATGAGATCGTCCAACACTAAGACCACGTGATCTTGACCTTCGGAAAAGTCCTCTATTTCGTCTATCGAAGGTAGTCCTCTGTCGTCTAAAATGGATTGGTACTTTTTTCAGGAATGAACAATCTTCGTCGTTTCTGTCCTTTATATACACTCTGATTTGATCTAATTCTTTCACCCTCACTGGTACGTAGTATGGCGATTCGAAAATGATATTCTTTTTCTGCACTTGTACTCTTCGAAGTGAAGGACGTTCGGATTTCCCTACGAAAGTTCCGCTACAGACGTCAGAAAAGACGTATACTTCTTCTTTTTCCTTTTTCGTGTAATTCAGTTCGATCTCTGTTATTGCAACGACCCAGTTTCCTTCGATCGTAACTTGTTTATCCAATTGCACGTTGAAATTATGAGGTTTGTTGTCAAAAAGCTTTTCGACGTCTGATGATCTCAGTACCATTCGCATGCTCATTTTTCACAGAATGAAACCATACGGCCAAGCAGTTTGTATTTATTGAATATCGGAATTAGGAACCCACGAATCGAACTTTTTTGGCCATCCCAGTCAACGTATTAGAGATTCTTTTATGCCATTACGTTTTCTCGTCTTCAGCACTTTTTCTTTTTTCCACGTGGCGTCTTCTTCTTTATTCACCTTTTGTAATTCCGGTTGATAGAAAGTGCCATCTATAGATTCGTCCGAGAAGTCCATTAATTGATACACGGGAATTCCTTGGCGTGCGTAACGCCGATGAATCTTAAATAATTCTTCGGTCCATTTTTGCTGGTAGTCTCTTTGAAAAGGATAACGTAGGCGTGATATTCTGACTAAATCACCAATCTTGAATTTGTACAGCCGCTTCTTTTTCTTTTTTATGGAATGCGTCTTGGTCTTTGGTTTTGTTAGATAGGCACTTAATCTCACTTCGTCTGCATTTTTTATATTAACATTAATTGGTTTAATATGTCCAAGGGAACGATGTGGTCTATTGTTATAGTCTTGTACGAAGTTTGGTAGTAGGTCGAGGTATCTGTATGTTTGCTTATGTCGAAAATAACGATAGAGTATAGATTTCATTGTTCTTCTTACTCTTTCGACTACGGCACATTTTGTTTCGTTTTGTGAGTAGTATGTGGATATTACCTGTCTTGACAAAAAGTGTTTGACTTCTTTGTTTTTAAATTCGTTCCCTTTGTCCGATCTTATCGATTTCGGGGTTCTTCCAGTTGATAGGATGTCTGTCAATGCCGATATGACGTTTTTTGCAGTCTTGTCTTTTAAGGGTTGAATCCATAGAAAACGGGAGAATACGTCAATTACGAACAATAGATATTTGTAATTTTCATTGTACGATTTAATGTTAGATAGATCCGCGAGGTCCATTTCCCAGAGAGAATCGATCGAATTTACCACATATCTGTTCCGTGGGAATTTTCTAATCACATTTCATGACAGACCATAAGAATCTTGATCCTGTAACCACTGTTTGATTCGTCTTCGCCCTATCTTAAATCTACACTCTTCTTTGACGACCCTATATAATTTTTCGGGACCAGAAAATGAGGAGGGATGTTGGGAATCGTACCATATGTCGTGTAAATAGTCAGACCAACTCATGACGATTGAGGAGTGACAGACTGTGAGAGTGTTTTAATAGCCCTCTGTTTAAAAAATAATAATACGATATATGTTTTTCAACTTTTATTTTTTATTACAATCATTTATAATATTTTGTTTTTAGTTCTCATAGTTCATCTGTAAAGTCATTATTTCCTCGAAGTCGGAGACATCCAGAACGTCATCGTCACCGTTTTTACTGACCATCTTCTGCAGTCGGTTTTTCGTTCGCTGTGCTAAGACCATAATTTGAGAATGTTTCTTCTTCTTACCGTCGATTTTCTTCTGTAAAACATGTAGTGTAGCATTTGTCAGAGATGTAATTCCTGTTACCGTTGCACAAGGTATAACTGCCGGAATAAGACCCATTCCACTCGAACTAACCGCTCCTCCGGCTGATAGCACGTTTACAAAACTATATACTAGTACATGACAGAACATTTCGATTATTCTACAATGTTTCTTATATTTTGAAAGTAAATTTGCATGTTTGCAAACATCTGTGATTATGGTATTTTCGACTTCCTTCAGTTTTGTGATGCGATATTCTTCTATCAATTTTCCGTCGATGTCGGTATATTTGAATGTTTCCATGTCGAAAGTTAAGCTGTAAATGATGACAAAAGTTCTCGATACGTGCATATATATATATATATTGTTCAGTACACTTCAAAGTCAAATGGGTTACATTCTTTGCAAAGTAGCATGCCTAATTGATTCTGGTGGTCATTTTTCTCACAACCAACTGATGCGTCGTGCAAAACTGGAACATAGTCTCTAATTATCAGCATAACATTCTTCAACTGGTTCAATTTTGCTTTATTTAATATAACACCTCTCTTTATTGGACAAGGATTTTGTTTCTGATCAGGTTTCCACCAATGTCTAATATTAAAAACGGGGTACTTATTGTTTACTGTCAAGTATGTCCCTCCTCCTAAATGTACAGAACGCTCATTTTCTCCGGCAGTGTTTCTATCGCAAAATTCTGTAAAATATTTGTCAACATTTTCTTGTTCGCTTTCTAACATTCTCCATCGGGATAGGTTGAAGCATACTCCTTTCTTTGTTGGGTAAGTACTTGTGTCAAATCTGTTAAATTGCCGAATGTGAATTTGTAATTCTCCGTTGTATGTCTTGGCAACTGCATAGATTTCGTCTCCAATATGTAGCATACATCTAATATCATTTTCGTTGCATTTTTCAATCTCTGTTATCTCTAGTTTTTTTTCTTCAGAAGTAACTTCTTCACCGACTGTTACTGACCTGAATTTCTTCGACTCATTCTGAAAACCATCCCTTTCACCTTCTCTTTTCAAAGACATTATATCGATCGTATTTGGATTGATATGTACGATGCTTACAGTGTATTTGCTTTTATAGTCTTGGGCTAGATAATGATATGCACATATAAATCAAAACAATTCTTTGAGGTGTCATTCATTGTGACAGTTATATTATCCATTAAAATATGGTGCATTTTTTACATTTTTACTTGACATTGATTTATGGGAGTTATGGGGTTTTATTGCGGTACTAACTTTTCTGTTCTTTGATCTGTCAATCATTTTTGACATATTAATTACCGATGACATGACAGGTGATGGATTTATTAGCAAAATTAGGGGATTTTTTGACTGACGTCATGATTTTCTCGGCCAATCAGATGACTTAGGTGTTAGAAGGGGATTGTAAGTGTGACGTCATGGGGTCACGTGATTTTATTAGCCAATCAGCAACGAGAAGTGGGATACCATATATCTACTGGTGTCATCGGAGTTTCGATCCAAATGAAGCAAATGTAGCCCTTGATATGTTGAACATTCTTGCTGATACGGATACCTTTTTAACCATCTTTTACGGGTTCTGAGTCTATCTCCTAATAAGGTCAAAGGTCAAGGTCAAAGGTCACCTATGACCTTCAACATGGTACTCAAATTGAAGGTCTTTTCTTGCTGATCACTTCAATCATTACATGTTTACTATATTATCTGTAAGCGTTTAAAAGTTATTTGCAAAAACCGATTTGCCGAAACTCGTCAAGGGCTATAACTCAAAATGGTTCATTGCAGAGTTTTCGTTCAATTAAATCAAATGTAGATCTCAATCAAAGGAGTATTTTTGCTTTTTAATGTTTTCATAATTTTTTTTATCGTTTCCGAGATATCGCGATAACAAAATTTCAAATGGCGGCTATTTTGATAATGGCGGACGAAAAAACTTTTTGACCTTGGATTTGTAATCAGGACTACGAAAGGTACATTCAATTCAAATTTCATCAAAATCCGACAATTTTGAGAACTTTGTTAATTTAGGGGCCAAAAACGCGTAACCGGGGTCGCGATCCATTTTTTTTTCGCATGATAAATCATCCTGAGGATGAAAGAAACATTTTCCCAACCTCAGATTTTTTTTTATATCGGTTACGGTTTCTAAGCGTATCCCCTAACAAGGTAAACCGTGTTTAGGGAGATAACTTCCTTACTAAAAATAGATCAGATCAACGGGGTGATTTTTGTCTAGTCAATGCAAGACCGGTTTATCAAACCAAGTATCGAAATGTTATGTCGCATAGTTTTTAGGCATCGGCCAGCGGAAAAAAAAATTATTAAAAGGACAATTGTTCAGAGAATGATTGCAAAGTCTTTCCAAGTCAATGTCATGTTTTGTTACGTTTTATGTTTGAAATCTTCTTGATGAGATACACATTGTGTCCAATATATTTGATTTTCTATTTCTTACCGTTTTAATACCTGTTTTTACAATAAAAAGACAAAAAAATGACTATGATTTTGACCAGTCACTGACCTTGATGACCTTTGACTTTGTTTTCAAACTGAAGGTCTCTTCTTACTGATTAATTTGATATGTAACATAACCATACTATCTGTGGAGGTTTAAAACTTATACGCAAAAAAAAAAAAAAAACTTTCCGAAACGAGTAAAGGGTGAAAATTCTCCAGGGAGTCGTTGGAGAGCTTCGGTCCAAATGAAGCAAATGTAGCTCTTAACATGTTGAACATTTTCGTTGCTATGCTTTTCAGCCATATATAAGGGTTTCTGAATTTATATGCTAACAAGGTCAAAAGTAAATGTCAAACGTCACCGATGACCTTCAACCTGGTACTCAAATTGAAAGTCTTTTCATTATGATCACTTAAAACTGACTTACCGAAATGCCTCAAGGGCTATAACTCAAAAACGTTTTTTTTATCGTGTCCAAGATATCGCGATAACAAAATTTCGGATTGCGCCAAAAAATTTTTTTGACCTCTCTTTTGTAATCAGGACCATGAAAGCTACCTTGAAACTCAATTTCATTAAATTCCAACAACTTTGAGAATTTGCATATATAGGGACCAAAACGCGTAACCGGGGTCGAGACCCCAAAATTTGTTTTGCGTAACAAATCATCCTGAGAATGGATGAAACAATTCCCACACCTCAGATTTTTGATATCTGTTACGTTTTCTGAGTCTACAGTGGTTAAGGAAATGACTCTGTTACTAAAAATAGATTTCGCCCGTACCTTAAATTCGAAAGAGAATTTCCAACTTCCAGTTAAAATGTACTACGCGAAGTTTCGTAATGATACGTCAAAAGGGTTTCCATGCAGAGACCTTACGGTAGAAGAAGAAGAATAATAAAAATTAAAAGGTCAATTTTTTAGATATCAGTTGCAAGGTCTTTCACCAGTCTTCAAATCCACCATGACAACATGCTTGAGTTTTGATTTTGTTGTCTATTTCTGTCACCAATGTGCAGACCCTAATGAGACACACATTTCCTCCAATACATTTGACCACCTATCTCCTACAGTTTAAAAGTTTGAGCGGTAACAAGGTCGATGTTCATTTATGACCTTGACCGATGACCTTTGACCTTAACATTTATAGATATGAATAATGGTGAAGGTTTCCGGTCTCTACGATTTATCGTTTGGAAGTATTTAGCATGAACGGAAACTCAAAATCTCCAAAGGGCAAAAACTCATTTAAGGAGTCGTCGAATCTTTTCATTGATAACTCTGGACGTTTGAAAACAAAACTTTACGACCAGCGTGATGATTTCGACTTTCCAATAGTGAACTTAACGTTTTTGAGCAGTAATATTCCCATTTCTCCGGCATATGGCGTGTACATTTCGCAACTCATTCGCTATTGCCGTGCCTGTAGTTTGTACAGCGACGTTGTCAACAGAGCGAAGCAAAAACCGAAGCAAAAAAGAGGAAATGGGAAATTCTAAAACAATAAATCTAAAATCACGGCACTTCATAGCAACACGAATTGAGACAGTATGACAAAAACATAAAAAATAAACAAAAATGAACAAGAACGCCACAAAACTAAAGTTGATATGTATACATCAAGGGTATGGCCAGTAACTGTTGCAATTGCCACTACAGTACAGAAGTACAGGTGTCACCATGATTTAACAGACCATTAAAATGTTTCTGTTTCACAAATGAGAACAGATATCTTTATCAGTTTTTGAACATCTTTGATTTAATGGTCTTCCAAACATATAGAGTTTATCTGCACTGAAGAGACATAAGTAGTCGAAATGCGTATATGCAGAAAATAAATTCACAGTAACTTCGGTATTTAGTTATTTGTTACCACTGGGTCGATGCCTCTGCTGGTGGACTGTTAGTCTCCGAGGGTATTCACCAGCCCAGTAGACAATACTTCGGTACTGACTCGAAAGCCGATTCTATTCTGAACCTTGCAATATCTAAATTTTTGTAAATTTTGTTGAAAGTAAGGAGTATCTCCCTAACGCAAAGCTCTGTCCTTAGCTTAAATTTTGGCTTTACATTTAGATCATATTGGTTATTAGTTCTCTATCAGTTTTTGAACATCTTTGATTTAATGGCCTTCCAAACATTTAGAGACATAAGTTGTCGAAATGCGTATATGCAGAAAATAAATTCACAGTAACTTCGGTATTTAGTTATTTGTTACCACTGGGTCGATACCTCTGCTGGTGAACTGTTAGTCCCCGAGGGTATTCACCAGCCCAGTAGTCAGTACTTCGGTACTGACCCGAAAGCCGATTCTATTTTGAACCTTGCAAACATTTAGATTTTATCTGTACTGAAGAGACATAAGTTGTCGAAATGCGCATATGCAGAAAATAAATTCAAAGTATTTAGTTATTTTGGTAGATCCAGAGTTTGCTAGAGGACTAACACCGACTGTGACAAAACCGGACTTTTCACTGGCAGTGTGTCGGGTGCCATGCTTGGAGCAGATCATGCTTACCCTTCCGCAGCACATGATGATACCTCAGTTTTTATAGGGGTTCACACTGCTAGTGCTTTAGTTTTGTGGCGTTCTTGTTCATTTTTTTTATTTGTTATGTCTTTTTCATACTGTCTCAATTCGTGTTGCTATGAAGTGCTGTGATTTTGGATTTATGGTTTTAGAATTTCCCCTTTCCTCGTTTTTGCTTCGGTATTCGTTTGCCGATGTATTCAGACCAAATGTAACAAATTTGCATCTCGTGAAGCTGATCATTTTTCTCATTACATTTGAACAGCTATCTATTATGATTTCCCAGTTTATCTGAAAACAAGGTTAAAGGTCACCATCAAAGGTCACCGATGACCTTCAACCTGGTGCTCAAATTGGAGGTCTCTTTGCACTAATCATTTTAAATATATATGTTAACTATAATATGTGTAAGCGTTTAAAATTTATTTGCGAAATACCGATTAACAGAAACGCATCAAGGGCTACATTGTATAACTCTAAAACGGTTCATCGAGAAGTTTTAATTCAAATGAGAGCAGTATTTTTGCAATATAATGTTTTCATCAATTTTTGTCGTTTCCGAGATATCGCGATAACAAAATTTCGAATGGCAGCCATTTTAAAAATGGCCGCTGAAAAATATTGCCCCCCAGATTTGTAATCAGGACCATAAAAGCATCCTGGAAACCAAATATGCTAGAAATCCGATAACTTTGAGAAATTTTGCATATTTACGGGTCAAAAACGCGTAACCGGGGTCGCACCCCCCTCCAATAAAAAAAAAAGAAAAAAAAAAAGAAAATTTTTTTAATAAATCACCCAAAGGATGAATGCAACATTTTCCCCCATTCAGAATTTTGATATCGGTTACGGTTTCTGAGCATATCCGATAACAAAGAAAACTGTGTTTGGGGAGATAACTCCGTTACTAAAAATAGCTTTATATGCTTGCGTCGGTTTTGAGGTCCCGGAGCAATGTCGATTTATCACACTAATTATCGAAAAGATATGTCGCGTAGTTTTGAAGCTTGAGTGCGGCGGAAGAACAAGAAAAAAAATTAAAAGGACAATTGTTCAGAGAACAATTGCAAGGTCTTTCCCAGTCAATGTTATGTTTTATGTTATGTTTTGTTCTGTTACATGTTTAAAATCATCTTGATTAGACGCACATTGTCTCCAATATATTAGAGTAGCCATTTTTAATCGTTTTAAAGATTTTACGTTAAAAAAAACACAAAAAATGGCTATGACCTTGACCGATGACCTTGATGACCTTTGACCTTGGGCTCAAATTGAAGGTTTCTTCTTACTGATTAATTTGATATGTTACATGACCATGCTATCTGTAAATGTATAAAAGTTATACGCGAAAAACCTATTTCCGAAATGCGTCAAGGGCAATAACTCTTCAGGGAGTCATCAGAGAGCTTCGGTCCATATGAGACAAATGTAGCCCTTGATGTGATGAACATTTTTGCTGATATAATTTTTCAGCCATCTATTACGGTTTTTGAGTTAATATGCTAACAAGGTCAAAGGTCAAGGTCAAAGGTCACCGATGACCTTCAACCTGGTACTCAATTTGAAGGTTTTTTCATACTGATCACTTTAAACATATATGTTTACTATATTATCTGTTAGCGTTTAAAAGTTATTCGCAAAAAACAGATTTACCGAAACGCGTCAAGGGCAATAACTCAAAAACGGTTTGTCGCA
>MJUU01053510.1:5840-16266 GCA_002080025.1 Modiolus philippinarum
TTTGCAAATAAATAATTTAATCTTGATGCCAGTGAAAATAAATATTATAATTCGAATTATCATTAAAATTAATAAGTTAATTTTGATTTGCAGAATACATTTTTTGTTGCAAATGCAAATAAATAATTCGATGTGATATTTGGTGAAAACAAATAATTTGTCCGAGATTTTTGTGAAAATAAATAAATTTTCTGGGTAAAATCGCCCAAGCCCTCCCCTGAAAATCAAATAGTCATCCCCTTAATACAAAAGATTTATTGAATTGTCATTTAAAGGGTGTACTGTCTGTTTTACACCCTGTTTGTCTGCCAGGTGACACATGATTTGAATACACAACTAAGTGATTCTGGATGCCAACCATTAATTAAAAATAATTCACAAAATTTTTAAGGTATTGGAGAAGCTATCATACGTTGTCCTTGTTAACTTTCATTGTTTATGTAAAAAAAATAATAAAATGAAACAAAATAAAATGAATACATAAATAGACAATTTAAATGTTACAAAATCGAGGGCACAATAGTTTCTTGTGGAAGACGCTCTTCGTGAAAACTTACTAATAAAACATTACTAAATTGACAGATTTTAATTTAATTTTGTGGTCTGTAATCGGTCTAAAATACAGAATGCATCGATGATTTAGTTATCGATACGATTTTCATCTTATTTACCAGTCCTATCCTCCCACCAACGCTTGATAAATTTTCGTTCAGTACTTTTCAAAAAAGAAAATTTGCGTGAGTAAAGTCTGATTTTTTTTAAATCAATGACATTTTAATTAAAATGGCATGTTGAAAATTAGTTCTTATCTATTTTAATACTTCTATCAAGTTTTATTTATTTATATATTTTCTGTTTGTATCGACTCGCTGTGTATTTCGTTTTATTCAGAAACATCACAGGTAAATGATTTCTCTCAAATCATCAATGATTTTCACACCTTTAAGGTGACAGGTGACCAATTATCCAATTAACGAAAGTAGCAATAAACAACTATTGTGACCGTCTACATCAATGGTTTCAAATGCCCCAGGTAATATCAGAGAATGTTGTTTTTTTGTTACATTTTATGGCAACACATTCCATATGTTCTTCAATAAATACAGACGAAGACAAACACATGTCATTGGGATTTTGTAGACATTTCGGATGCATTATTGTGGATATTTAAAAATAAATAAATGAATAATATGCATAAGGGAATAAAACGAAGTTTTTTGTAACTGCATGCACACTTTCAGTTGCAATAGTTGGTACATCGTAGTGATCTTTAACAGTATGGTTAATGATACGAAATTTTTGTCCAATCAAACGGTTCAAAAGCAATCATGTGATTGACACGTGGTTAAAGTATCTATGACGTATTGAGATACCGGAAGTGATCCAGATTTGAGAAAAATTGAATACAAAAACTCAAATTTCTCTAAAACCACTTAACAGATCGAGGTCGGGTTTTCACCAATCGATATAGAATAACATTCCTTTTCCACATATGTAATTATGGAAAAAATGTGTAGTTTCACTTTCACCGATTGCACTTCCGAAATAATTAATTCCAATTTTGGTACATTTCCTGATAGTATCAAAGACCACTTATTTTTTTAAATCATACGTTAAAATGTGTTTTTATTAGGAAAGACATTTTCCCTTATTAGATTTAAAAAATATTTGATTCCAAATTCCTGTAAGTGTCACAGACCACTTATTTTTTTTTATTCTACTATGCAATCGTACGTTTGAAATGTGTTTTGATTAGGAAGGACATTTTCCCTTATTAGATTTCAAAAATATTTGTTTCCCAATATGGTAATAAAATTCCTGAAAGTGTCAAATACCACTTATTTTTTTGAAATTCTATACGTTTAAAATGTGTTTTGATTAGGAAAGACATTTTCCATTATTAGATTTCAAAAATATTTGATTCCTAATTTGGTAAAATTCCAGAAAGTGTCAATTACCACTTATTTTTTTTTAAATTCTACTAAGCAACCATACGTTTGGAATGTGTTTTGATTAGGAATATGAAAAAGAAAGGAAATGGGGTAAATGTCAAGGAGACAACATCCCATATCCAGGTTAAAACGATCAAAAACAAAACATTTAGGGGTCACCATATGGTCTTCAACACAGTGAGGAACCTCACACCATATAGTAAGCCCTAAATGGCCCCGAAAAGGTAAAAAAGTGAATAAATCAATGGAAACAAACCACATCCAATAACCCAAATATCAAGAAACTAAAATTTTATAAGAAGACAAGGACAAGCCAGTGACCAACATATTCCTGACTTGGGACAGGCGCAAAAATTGCGGTGGGGTTAAACTCGTTTTCTTGGATCCAAACCCTCCCCCTATGTGTGGTGAATGGCTAAAAATAAATACACAAAAAGACTCACAGTAAAAATCAAACTAGAAAAAAGTCCAACTTATCAAGACGAGTACCCTTACAATGAAGTACATAAAACATGAAGACAATACATACAGGTACTGTCCGGACAAATGCTCGCAGTTACTGACAGCTAGCTAAGGACATAATTTCCGTTGACTATGATATCAAGCCTTCTTACATATGAAATTTCAATTGAAATACTTCTAAATAGATTTGGTATAACAACATCATCAATTATGAAAGAAGAACATGATATTGTGCAATGCCAAATACTGTCAATATGAAAAATTGTTTAAATTTAGTTATGGTGTAAAGCATTTAGGAGATGATCAATATTTTTGCCAACAAGTAAAAGAAGTAAAGATTTAACAACAATGCTGTATTTATATCCTTTATGAATAAGTTTGTTCAACGGATTAATAAGTTTGGAAGGACAATTTTTGAATTTATGCGCTTTGTAAATGATATTTCCACAGAAGTTTGGATGTGAAATGTGTTGTATAGGAAATAAGGTTATTCATGCGTTCCACGTGTTGTATAGAGAAAGTTATGTTAATTTTGTTCATTACTATTCACATTGATATGGTTGTCCGATGATGTTGGTATGTCCATGATAGCTCATTGTGGGTGGCTGTATGATGTTCGAACAGTAAGTCGGGAATTTCCAGCTAAATGAATACAAGTCTTCCTTTATTTCAATGTTAAAATCCAGATAATACATTCCCGACCCCACCTAAAATTTAAAGTTGTCTTATTGTACTACATTTTTATCCACGCTGGTGTTTGTGCGCTTTGCTCTTCTTTGGAAAAGCAACTGATGTTATTGCGCATCTATCTTGTGTGAAAAAGCAAGGGTGTTTTGCTTATATATGGTCACGTCATTTGCGTGACGCTTCTTTCTTATTTTAGAAATGAGAAGTTTATAAACCAATGAAATGTTTTCATCCTTTTTACGTAAGATAGGTTAATTAGAATTTTATATTATGTTTTTTCCGATAAAAATATTCTTGCTTCGTTTAACACACTAGAATGTAATTAAGTTTCCTAGAATATTGATGAAAGTTAATGACCTTGTAGAATTCAGGTAGAAACAAGTTGACCCAGTTAATTCTTTAGTGATATCGAATTTTTATCAATTTTTATTGGAAATAAAGTGAGACTATATTGAGAGTATTTTTGTATCACAACAAATGCCCTGATGTATAAGAGCCCTGCATGTAGAACCAAATTTTCTTAATAAGTCAATGTATCTATAAATAAAATTTAGAGAATGTTTTTATCAATTTATGATATCTAAACCCTTGATGCAGAAGTTTTTCAGTTAAACAAAGATTTCGGTCGTTGAAGTCAGAAACATTACTACATACTCGTGCATATCGAACAAGTTGTGAAATGTAGACCCCGTAAGAAGGGGCTAACGGAACTCTACCTAGCAACCATACTTTAAGGATTTGTTTAGGACCAATCATTTTCACCAATTTGATTTCCAAAATAATTGATACCAGGTTTTGCAAAATTCTTGAAAGTGATTATATATGTTTTGTACAAGTTGTAATTTTGAACAAATTATGATTTGTACAAAAATTTTGTACAAATTATTATTTGTATTTTCAGTTTGTACAAATTGCAATTTGTGCAAAAATAGCTTATACAAATTACAATTTGTACAAAATTAGCCCAAAAGTAACTTACACATTCACTTATACAAATCTTACATCATTTGATATGAAAAAAAAGGAAATGGGGTAAATGTCAAGGAAACAACAGCCCATATCCAGGTTAAAACGACCCGACACAAAGCATTTAGGGGTCACCGTACGGTCTTCAACACAATGAGGAACCTCACACCATATAGCAAGATAAATTTTATTTAAAAAGACGAAATCAATGAAAATATGTTTTATTATTGTATAGCAATATAATATTTCCTTAAAAAGCAACCAAATGTAAGCGTGCAATAAATTCCCAATTCCCGTTTTTAACAGGAATTTGGCGTTGCTATATAATAAATGGGTTATTGCATGAATATTGGGGAATATTATCCCTCGTAGAATATATATTGCACTCGCAGGCTCGTGCAATATACAATTCTACTCGGGACAATATTCCCCAATATTCATGCAATAACCCTATAATATCAATATAATAAAGCACATTACACAGTTTTACTAATTTTTGTATTATAGGGTTATTGCATGAATATTGGAGAATATTGTCCCGAGTAGAATTTCATATTGCACGAGCTTGCGAGTGCAATATATATTCTACGAGGGATAATATTCCATAACCCTTTTATTGTATAGCAAAGCTAAAATTTCGGTGATTAGGGGGAATTTTTGTTGCCAATGACGTCATAAAAATTAAGTCATATTGCACTAGTGCAATGTGGAAATATATTGCACGTTTACTTTTGGTTGTTTTCTTAGGGAAATATATGTTGCTATACAATAAAATGAATTTCTGTTTATGAATATTATTATCGGTCTTATCGGAGCAACACAGAGACGTGTTCAACTCGATGGCTTTCAAATAATTCCCGAAAGTTCCTTATATGACACCAACACCAATTTAAAGACCATGTGACAATCGTGACTGAATTTTGTTTGTGTTTCTTTCTAGCTCACCTGACCCAAAGGGTCGATGTGAGCTATTGTCATCACTTGGCGTCCGTCGTCCGTCGTCCGTTAAACTTTTCACATTTTCAACGTCTCCACTGAAACTACTGAAGCAAACTCAAGCAAACTTTACATGAATGATGTATGGAAGGTCCCTTACAAAGATTGCTAATTTCGTTCCGATCCAACAAAAAAAGACATGACCGCCAGCGCGGAACTTGTATCTAACATTGGACCCTATGGAAAAAAACTTATTTTCATCTTCTGCTCTGAAACCAATGAAGCAAATTCAACCAAACTTTACAGGAATGATGTACTTAAGATCCTTACAATGATTGCTCATTTCGTTCCGATCCGACAAAAAACATGGCCACCAGCACGGAACATGGTATAACATTGGACCCTATGGGAAAATCACATTTTCATTTTCTGCTCTGAAACGACTAAAGCAAATTCAACCAAACTTTACAGGAATGATGTATAGGAGGTCTTTTACAAAGATTGCTCATTTCTTTCCGATCCGATAAAAAACATGGCCGCCAGCGCGGAACTGTGCGGAACTTAGGTTTAACATTGGACCCTATGGGGAAATCACATTTTCATTTTCTGCTCTGAAACTACAGAAGCAAATTCAACCAAACTTTACAGGAATAATGTACATGTACTAAAGGTCCTAAACAATGATTGCCCATTTCATTCCGATCCGACAAAAAAAATGGCTGCCAGCACGGAACATGATTTAATATTGGACCCTATTGGAAAATCACCTCTGAAACCACTGAAGCAAATTCAACCAAACTTTACAAGAATGATGTATGGAAGGTCCTTTTCAAAGATGCTCATTTCGTTCCGATCTGATAAAAAACATGGCTACAAGAGCGGAACTTAGGTTAAGCATTGGACCCTATGGGAAAAAACATCATTTTTATCTTCTGCTTTGAAACGGCTTAAGTAAATTCAACTAAACTTTACAGGAATGATGTACTAAAGGTCCTTAACAAAGATTGCGCATTCCTTCCGATCCGACAAAAAACATGGCCGCCAGCNGTATAACATTAGACACTATGGGAAAATCACATTTTCATCTTCTCCTCTGAAACCACTGAAGCAAATTCAGCAAAACTTTACAGGAATGATGTACTAAAGATCCTTACAATGATTGCTCATTTCGTTCCGATCCGACAAAAAACATGGCCACCAGCACGGAACATGGTATAACATTGGACCCTATGGGAAAATCACATTTTCATTTTCTGCTCTGAAACGGCTAAAGCAAATTCAGATCAGAGAAAAAACATGGCCACCAGCACGGAACATAGTTTAACGTTGGACAATGTGGGAAATCACATTTTATTCCTCTCTTCTGAAACCACTGAAGCAAATTCAACAAAACTTTACAGGAATGATGTGCTAAAAGTCCTTAACAAAGATTACTCATTTCGCTCCAATCCAATAAAAAACATGGCCGCCAGCAGGGAACATAATTTAACATTGGACCCTATGGGACAATCATATTTTTATCTTCTCCTCTGAAACAACTGAAGCAAATTCAACCAAACTTTACAGGAATTATGTACTTAAGGTCCTATACAAAGATTGCTCATTTCGTTCTGATCCGACAAAACCATGGCTGCCAACCTGGAACTTAGGTTTAACATTGGACCCTATGGTAAAAATCACATTTTCGTCTTCTGCCGCTTGAAACGGCTTAAGTAAATTCAACTAAACTTCATAGGAATGATATACTAAAGGTCCTTAACAAAGATTGCTCATTCCTTCCGATCCGACAAAAATCATGGCTGCCAGCATGGAGCATGGTTTAACATTGGACCCTATGGGAAAATCACATTTTCATCTTAACTGTTCTTAAATCACTGAAGCAAAATCAACCAAACTTGACAGGAATTATGTGCTAAAAGTCCTCAACAAAGATTGCTCATTTCATCCAGATCTGATAAAAAACATGGCAGCCAGCACGGAACTTAGGTTTAACAAAGGACCCTATTGGAAAATCACATTTTCATGTTCTTCTCTGAAAGGACTAAAGCAAATCCAATCAAACTTTACCGGAATGATGTGCTGAAGGACCTTTACAAAGATTGTAAATTTAATTTCAATCCGACAAAAAACATGGCCGCCAGCACGGAACTTAGGTTTAACATTGGATCCAATGGGAAAATCACATTTTAATCTTCTCATCTGAAACTTCTGAAGCAAATTCAACAAAACATTACAGGAATGATGTATGGTATGGAAGGTACTTTATAAAATTTGCTCATTTCAGTTCGATCCGACAAAAAACATGGCCTCCAGTGCAGAACAAAGTTGAACATCGTAGCCCGGTATGTGAAAACCATACTCTTCATTATCTTCTCTGAAACCATTCAAGCAAATTTAACTTAACTGTATTGGAATGATGCATTGAAGGTCATTTTCAAAGATTACTAATTTCAATAGGATCAGACAAAAAACACTTGTGCCAATGGAGAACATAGCTTAATATTAGACCTCGTTGATAAAAAACATCTTTTTGGTCATGCATGGCATAGAAGCATTTTGTTGGGTGAGCGATACAGGCTCAGTCCCTGAGCCTCTAGTTATTTATCAATCCCAGCTACTCGGTCATATCCGCTACACTAAAAAAATATCAAGTATAAAATGATTGTGTATTTATTTGTGAAGCTGTGCGAATATGTGCTGCAACAAGCTTCTTTTCGTACAGAAATATTTTAAAAATATCTGTATTTTTAGATTGTA
Source organism: Modiolus philippinarum (assembly GCA_002080025.1). NCBI lineage: Eukaryota > Metazoa > Mollusca > Bivalvia > Mytilida > Modiolidae > Modiolus > Modiolus philippinarum. The sequence continues at coordinate 13,601 of MJUU01053510.1, forward strand.
CACTGGAGGTTAAAAAAGGCAGCTACTGTATTTGTCGGACTGCATAGTCAATAAGCAATAGTTCTGATTAAAAGTAATGACTAAGATTTTTCTGTTGGATACCAAAGTAAATATAATCCCTTGTGGAGTTGTCCTCACTAACGGGTGCCCATGTTGGACGGAGGAATAAACACATAGACAATACAACACAACACTTGTAACATTGTGTAAGTGGAGCTTCGATCAACAGCTCACATCTCATGGAGGGTTTAATAAATTGTTTGCCCCAAATGTTAAGGTGTCTGCAGGGTATTAATTTCTTATTATAGAATTTTGTGAAATGTTCTGTGTACAATCATAATTGTATTATTGTTCAAAGTGTAAAATAAAATTTGGGGTCACCGTGCATTTAAGCTGAAAAACTGAAATTGAAAATTTCAGGATTTTACATAGAAATGATAAGGAAATGATTATATGAGAAGATAGCTTGAAAAATTTATTGTAGATTCTGTTCATACTTAGCATGTGATTTGAATTCATTATATAGTTTACATATACAAAATAAAAAATAGGAATCACCTTTAAATAAGAGAGATAAATTGCGACATATCAATTTCTCTAGCGATATCTATGTTAAATACTTTTATCAAATTATCTCCCTTGTTAACAGAGCAGGACATGCTTACCCTTCCGGAGCACCTGATGTCACTCTCAGTTTCACTGGAGTTCACACTGTGAGTGCTTTTATTCTGAATGTTGTAACTTTGTATCTGTCTAACGTTATTGTTTTTGTGTCAAACGTCATTGTTTTCTGCGTTTTTGCCCTGTCTTTGGACTTCGATTTTTGTGAATTTCACCCCTTTGTTCCTTCGGTATTCTACTGCCGTTGCTTCAGTGTTCTGTAAATCCAGCATCAGATTTATAGCTCGTGTGTTTTAGTCCACGTTTTTGTAATGCAATTGTTGTAAAATTGATAAGGAATAAAAATTTTGAATATTTTGGAACAGTTTCTTTACAGTTTAAATGACTATTTTTCTAAATTTCTTACTGAATGAAACCTAAATGAACAAGTATTAGACAAAAATGGCTAGATAATGCCACTGAGACACCTTAAGTTTCCAATATTATTCCAACTTGATAGTTAAACCCCCTGCAAACAATGTATTGGGGTATATTTTATTGAATTAGATGCTGACTCCCTCTTCATTGTTCTCTTATATTTTAATGTGAATTATATATATATATATATTTTTCTTCATTTTTTATAACCAATCATTATAATCAGTGTGAATGGTATTATAAATGTTTATGATGTCTGAGAGCTAAATGTATGTTGTAATTGATTATATGCTCTTTATGGGCCCTTTGATTAGGTTAATAAAATATTCTTAATTCTTAATTCTTATAGGAATTACCCTGTCCGTTCGTCCGTCTGTCTGTCCGTCCATGTACCTTGTCAGCGCATGTTCACCTAAACGGCTAGATTAAATGTTACACATTTGTACTTCACCACCTGAAGATATGGTTGCTGCCCGAAATTTTGAAGGGGGGGATAATTTGTCTTTGAATGTTTTCTGGAAAAGGGGATGGGCTAACTTTAAGAAAAAGAAGGGAAACGGGGAATGTGTCAAAGAGACAACGACCCTAAGGGGAGCAATAACAACTCAAAGCCACCATAAGATCCTCAATGAACGGTGAGGAAACCCCACACCCAACGGTAGGTCGGAGTGGTGTGTTCTCTGAACGTCAACTTTCTTAAAATCACATATTGTAACATTGTTGTTTTAGCAATTATCATGGGGTCCTTTAAAGGGGGAATTAGAAAAATATATTAATTAGGTGAAAGATTATAATTACTATGAACTATCATTGTTATTAAAGTATTATTTAAAAATTTGGATTTGTTTTTGGTTAAATTTATTTAAAAATAGTTCAAATATATATATATATATAGAAAATAAAAGTGTAAAGAATGATAAAAGAAAGAAATTTAATGAAAAATGTTTAACAAAATCTAGAAAAAAATAAATATTTGAAATTTAATATTTCATAAAATGTTTTTTTTTAAATATGCTTAAGAATATTTGAATTTTTATAATCAAATTTTCATTTAACATAATTTTTGGTATAAAAAGATCTAAATAATACACTGAATCACCAATTCTGAATTAAAAGATTGAACATTTTTTAATATTTAAAAGATGTTACTGAAATATATTTGAATTCTATAAATTATATTTTTTTTTAATTTTAGTTAATAATAATTTATGCTACAAAAGGATCTGTATAACAAAATTATAGATACTTAATTTTGAGCTTAGTAACTATTTATGAACAATTAATTAAAACTTTACATACTCACACTTAAAAATTAGTACACCAGTTAGTACATTTAAGATTCCGCGTGTATCCCTGTTGTTACCAATAACAATCTGTTTTTCCGATAAGAGACTTAAACTTTAAAATATAATAAATAATCAAATAAAATACTAAATGAAATAAATATTTTTTGAAATAAATATTGTTTGGTACCCACCAACTAAATTTACCAGGGCGCAATTACCATAATACGGTAAGACGCCCACCAAATTGAATAATCGAATCGAATCGAGTTGAGCATAACATAGTTCAACTCAACATGGCAAATGCTCAGCTAGATGTCAAGTTCATAACCAACAGAAAGATCT
>MJUU01053510.1:17136-28416 GCA_002080025.1 Modiolus philippinarum
AACGAACGATGGACATAAAGCGATGGCAATAGCTCACACAGACCCTTAGGGTCCGGTGAGCTGAGAAAATCATGCAGTTCTGTTGAATATTAGGATATCTAATTGAAATGTTTTATACCGCAAAGCGCCGTGACGTTGTAAAAACGAAATTTGCATCTACAGCCTAGCTGTATTAAGATTTTTACATATAATGCCTGTCATTTTAAGTCAACAGTTTATAATGTAAAATATAAAGGTATTTTCCTATTCATCCTGGATAATGTCCTCGCAAAGTGGTATTGGGTTTCGTTCACCTGTATTGGCCTTCGGCGAAGACCACAACGCAAAATAACTGTAAATGGACATTATTCAGAATTAATATGAAAATACCCAATGATAACACTACAGTAATAAATTAAAAAGTTCTAGGAGGATGTATTTCTGTTGACAAAGCAATTTTATGCCTGCTTCCTGGAGACGAGTCATTAGTTTCGGAATATTGCATTCGCTTTATTCATATATTCTTCGCGGCTTTACTTTGCGTCTGGAAGATGGTATGGAAGATCTCTGGTCAAATTAAACCAAATTTGGGGTTTACTATTTTCTGGTTTCACACTGCCCTGTTCGATACATAAAACAAGAGTTCCACTGACAAGCTCACATGTGTCAAAATCGACATCGTGGGGCACCTTGTTTGCACCAAGACCAATATAAAAAATCTGAAAGCTTATTGCACCGTGATGATGATCTGCAGACTATATGCAACAATTCTATTACAAAATTAAATCCATAATTTTATATACAAAAATGTAGGAGGAGTTCCACTGAGAAGCTTCTTATTTGGGGCTTCTTATTTGAACCAAGACAAATATCAAAAATCCAGCAGCTTATTGCGCATCTGCAGACTATATGCAACAAATCTATAACAAAATTAAATCCATAAATCCAAAAATGAGGAAGGAGATCCACTGACAAGGTTCATCTACCGGACAAGACGGACGGGACCAAAACAATATTCCTGCATTTTCTTCAGAAAAGTGCGGGGATAACAACTGACCATTTCGACTGAATCGTAACTTGATTATTGTTGTACATTCAAGTTCTGCATTTTGGCAATTTTCGTCAAATTATGTCAAATAATTTAACATATAGTTTCAGTTTTCACAGATTATATCGAGTATTTTTTTTTCTTTTTTTTTTTTTTTTCAACCGTGATAGGGGAGGGGGGAATGAACATGGGGTCACTCGCTGACACCTCACATCTATCCCGCTTCCCACTCCACTCTCCTTACTGTCATCAGCCAACTAATCCTCCGAATCCCCAATGCTCACACTTAATTTTCACCTTTTCATCTTTCCACCCTCTTCTCCCATCTCTCGTTTTACAGATACATGCTCTCGTAGAGTAGGCGTAAACGAATCCCAACGCGTTCAATCTATCGCACGGATCCGCCACTAAAATACTTAATTATCTTTGCCCATTATTGAATGTAAAACGTCTTGATAATATATCTTTTCATTCTTTTAATAAATACACGTTCTCGGTGCAAAGCAATTAACAGTGTGGCATAATTATGCATGGAAGATCGGCGGCCAGCATTACCTAGCTGTCTCGAATAAGACAGTGAACTCCTCTATCCACAACAATTTCCTAATTTGTAATAACAATTTATTAATTTGTAATAACAATTTATTAATTTGTAATTACAATTTATTAATTTGTAATAACAATTTACTAATTTGTAATTACAATTTATTAAATTGTANTCACCGTCCAGAAATGGATAATTAACTATGGGAAAAGAAAAATCGTCCCTTTTATCATAAATTTTAGTGTCTAATTTACCATTCGTTATATCAAAATTGATGTCTAAGAACGGACAATGATGATTATTAGAATTGGCTTTATTCAAAGTAAGTTCTTTAGGGTAGATGTCCTTATAATACGTATTGAAGTCGTCATTATTCAAAGTTAAAATATCATCCAAATATCGGAAAGTATTGTTAAACTTTTCAATTAAATGCTGTTTAGATGGGTCTTTGCTGATGTTGGTCATAAACTGAGATTCGTAGCTGATGTTGGTCATAAACTGAGATTCGTAACTTTGTCTGCTTGTATTTGATCAAATCGAGGTTACACAGGTGCACCACCTGAAGATGTGCATGAAGTTATATGGTGTCTGCCCAAAATTTTGGTAAGGAAAGGTAAGCAAATGATGTAAAATTTGAACAAGTTGTAGGTGAATTTTGGGCTAATTTTGTACAAATTATAACTTGTACAACGATATGCCAATTTTGAACAAATTGTAATTTGTACAAACTGAAAATACAAATTATAATTTGTACAAAATTTTTGTACTTAAGTTATAATTTGTACAAAATTACAACTTGTACACAACATATACATCTTCAATAGACTTATGACAAATTTGATGAAATTATTGATGCAAAGTGAAAAGTTCGGTTTCAGGCGTTTAAATTACACTCGACACTGACATGTTAAAATGTTTTTTGCGTAATATGATGTATATTCGATACTCTAATAAATAAAATTATCATATACTTCGACTAAATAAATGCTTTTTTTCACATCACGATAAATCATGTGTTTTATAATGAAAATATTTGCAAGGACAGTCGTAAAGGTGTAAGATGTGTTCTTCAATTGAGCACGTGGCCCGGCGATCAAAGTAACATATGACCGAAAACGACCAAGTCGGCCGAAACGTCCTGCTTCCAAAGAAACAAGTGTGGCCTAAGACCTGCAGTTCATTGATGACCTCTAACCTAAGACCTCACCGACTTTTTAGCGGAAGTTAGATTTCATTCACAACATGTTATCCATTCAACTGAAGCGAAATTAGATTTAGTATTTGAGAAAACAACTTTATGAGAGAATAATGGATATTTACATGACATTTTCATGATATTTTTATACAATTCAGTTTAAAAGTTATGCTCAGGTGCTTTGTAACAGAAAATAGTTTTTGTGTGTTTCAAATGCTTGATTTTTGGGACGAAACATGATTTTAATAGTGTAAACAAAATGTTTAAAGGTGTCTACGAACCCGCCGACCTTTAAATCAGACGATTAACATACGATAATTTCCCAAAGATACAACAACAGCTTAATGACTTCTTTTAATCTTGTAAAAACACAACTGGAGATAACAAGAGAATATGTTGGTTAATAATAATTGATACCACCGATAAAAAACTCCAAATCAAAAGGTGCATAATTATATATTAATGACATGATAGCATATCATTGTCCTTATATTTTTACTGACAGACAACCTGTTGCAGGTAATGTGGACCATGGCTAAGAAAAATGGATTACGAAGGCACCATTTTGCAGGAATAACTCTAGGATTATTAATTGGATTTATTTTGTCATCTTGGTGTAGGCCAAGGTTTTTGCCGTGTGCACCTCTGGCAGGTAAATGTTGTAAAACAGTCCATGTCAATTACCATGTTAACATTGCAGTTGATCACTTCGAATTTCATGATAATAAATACATACTTCCAGAAACCAGCAGAAAGAGACATGGAGAAGGCTTGGAACTAGAAAGTTATATAAACAAAAATGAACGCAATTTTCTCTTGATTGGTGTTATCACAGCAAAGAGATTCCTTGATACTAGGGCTGTTGCTGCATTTAGTACATGGACCAATTCTTGCAGTGGTAACTGTAAAGTTATATTCTTTTCAAGTGAAGGATCAACCACCGAAAAAGAAATTCCTCTCGTCAGTTTAAATGGAGTTGACGATTCTTATCCACCCCAAAGAAAGTCATTATTAATGTTGAAATATATGTATGATAACTATGTAAACAATTTTGAGTGGTTTATGCGTGCTGATGATGATGTTTTCATTAGAGGTGACAAGTTGGAAAGATTTTTGCGTTCAATAAATAGCTCTGTACCACAATTTATTGGACAAGCAGGAATGGGAAAGAAGGAAGAAATTGGAAAACTATTTTTAAATGGTCATGACAATTTTTGCATGGGAGGACCTGGAATCCTGTTTAGTCATTCAACTTTGAGACTGGTTGCTCCCCATGTTCACTACTGTATAGATAATTTGCTTACAACCCATGAAGACGTAGAAGTTGGAAGATGTGTAAAAAGATATACTGGGTTGTCATGTACATGGGCATTTGAGGTAAGGTTGTAAAATGATATAATGTGTCTATGATATTGTCTAAAACAAATTTGCCAACAGTCATGACAGTTTTAACATGTACGTCCAGTGTTAGTTAGCAACATTAACAATATACAACGGTTTGGGGTCAGACTCTCCGTATGATGACCTGACTGCCGTGCATGGACATGGCATTCCCCTATCCACAACCTGGGAATGCACTTGGCAGCTCTAGATCTGTAGACCATGTAGACGAAGCACCTGAAAAAAGATTCAGGTGCTGGGACGTAAAACTTTCATTTTAGTTAAAACTAGATCAAGTTTATGATGACAGGGACAGAGTAGATCCAACTAGACAATTGGATAGCAAAACTAAGGTTGAAAATAAAAGAATTTCGAAAGAAATATTAATTCAATGCTGTCTCTTTTTTTACAGAAATGAACTACACTGTGTTTCTTATTATACATCTTGCTTTAGTGGACATGGTGTCGGTTTGTCCGTTCGTTATTCCATCCGCGAAAGGGGTACACACTTTGCAGCGACAACTCCTCCTAGACCACTTGGTGTAATTCAATGAAACTTTCACAGAATGTTCAGTGGACATGGTGGATATTGCCATTGTGCACCAGCTATATAAATTTGATTTTTACATGTTGTATACATGTAGTTTCAAGCAAGATTTCGACCATGTTGTTTAAGTAACTTTTCTTGATAAAGTAGAATATTTTGTTTAAAACATGCCAACATCAAAGCTTCTTTCATAGGATTTCATAATGGAAACTACCTGTTTAGTTTACTCCAGAATAAATTAACCATGGAGATTTTGATAAATTTCTAAAACAAATTAATCAGATGAACCATTTAATTAATAGACAGGAAGTTTTAAGTAAACTCTAAATACAAAGGAATGTGGACTTTGTTCCCAAAACAATTTGTATTTGAAAATGTTCCAAAGATACAAACATACTACTAGTATAACAATAATTATTTAAAATTGTTTGTCTTTCCTGTCCTGCTGTCTTCAGATACAAAATGTATACATAGAAAAAAGAAGGGAAATTGGGAATGTGTCAAAGAGACAACGACCCAAAGGGTAGTAATAACAACTCAAAGCCACCATAAGATCTTCAATGAATGGTGAGAAAACCCCACACCCAACGGCAGGTCGGAGTCGGCCCCTGAATAAAGAGTAACCAAGTTCAGCGAAATGAGCATCATTCTAGACTCCTATAGACATAAAGTTAACTAGAAAAAAGACAAGACACACAAAGGCTTAATAAATTTCCTGACAAGTGTGTATACATACATTTTTGTACATATACCCCCTCTTTAGATTGCCATAAATATATACATTAAGTCAACTTTTCTATCAGCGTACTTGACTGCCCCTCTTGGTAAAAAGTAGTTTGCTATAAATATATACATTAAGTCAACTTTTCTATCAGCATACCTGTCTGCCCCTCTTGGTAAAAAGTAGTTTGCTATAAATATATACATTAAGTCAACTTTTCTATCAGCGTACTTGACTACCCGTCTTGGTAAAAAGTAGTTTGCTATAAATATATACATTAAGTCAACTTTTCTATCAGTGTACTTGACTACCCCTCTTGGTAAAAAGTAGTTTGCTATAAATATATACATTAAGTCAACTTTTCTATCAGCATACCTGACTACCCCTCTTGGTAAAAAGTAGTTTGCTATAAATATATACATTAAGTCAACTTTTCTATCAACGTACTTGACTACCCCTCTTGGTAAAAAGTAGTAATGTACTTGATTAAAAATTGTAATTTTGAGATGAAAAATAGTTAATGCACTTTTTAATTGTCAAAAAATTTAAACTACACCTGCACTGAAATCGCTCATCACGTAGTCACATAATACTCACACCAAGGAGACCCTTTTCTCAGAAACCAAGAATACTGGTCTAAAAGATCATATTTCTATTAATTTTTATACGTCCGTCTAATGACGGACGTATTATGGTATACCAATGTCCTATTGTCCTTCCGTCCGTCTGTCTGTCTGTCTGTCCATGCGTCCGTTTCATATGTCGCACTCTAACTTGACAACTGTTTGGCAGATTCACTTCAAACTTTGTAGAGGTATTTGGTATGATAGCTTTATGATCTGTATGCTTTTTCCTGAAATTTTGATTTTTCTTGCAAGAGTTATGGGACTTTATTCGTCAATTTCAATGCAATCTTTTACATATGGCGCTCTAACTTGACAACCCTATGGCCAATTCACTTCAAACTTTGTAGAGGTATTTTGTATGATGGCCTCATGATCTGTGTACTTTTTCGTGAAAATTCTATTTTTCTTACAAGAGTTATGGGACTTTATTCGTCAATTTTAAGGCAATTTTTAGTTCGCCTCAACGAAGTTGAGGAGGACTATTACCCCCGGCGTCCGCGTCCGCAATTAGGTATATATCTTCGTAACTATCAAGGATAGGATCATCAAACTTTGTATACAGATGCATCTTGGGCTATCTCACAGCCTCCAAGATAATTAGGTCTCTTTGACCTTTATTTTCCACTTGAATGACTTACATTCAAGTTTACGTCTGAGTTCAGATCTCGGTCACTATACATGGTAGGATCATGTAACCTTGCATATGCATGCATCTCTGATGGTAGGTCAGCATCCAGGCAAAATTAGGTCACTTTGACCTATATTTTCCGCTTGAACGACTTACATTCATGTTTACGTCCGAGTTCAGATCTCAGTCACTATACATGGAAGGATCATGTAACCTTGTATATGCATGCATCTCTGATGGTAGGTCAGCATCCTGGCAAAATTAGGTCACTTTGACCTATAATTTCCGCTTGAATGACTTACATTCAAGTTAACGTCCGAGTTCAGATCTCAGTCACTATACATTGTAGGATCATGTAACTTTGAATATGCATGCATCTCTGATGGTAGGTCAGCATCCAGGCAAAATTAGGTCACTTTGACCTATATTTTCCGCTTGAACGACTTACATTCAAGTTTACGTCCGAGTTCAGATCTCAGTCACTATACATGGTAGGATCATGTAACCTTGCGTATGCATGCATCTCTGATGGTAGGTCAGCATCCAGGCAAAATTATGTCACTTTGACCTATATTTTCTGCTTGAACGACTTACATTCAAGTTTATGTTCCGAGTTCAGATTTCAGTCACTATATATGGTAGGATCATGTAACCTTTTATATGCATGCATCTCTGATGGTAGGTCAGCATCCAGGCAAAATTAGGTCACTTTGACCTATAATTTCCGCTTGAATGACTTACATTCAAGTTTACTTCCGAGTTCAGATCTCAGTCACCATACATCATAGGATCATGTAACCTTGCATATGCACGCATCTCTGATGGTAGGTCAGCATCCAGGCAAAATTAGGTCACTTTGACCTATATTTTCTGCTTGAACGACTTACATTCAAGTTTACGTCCGAGTTCAGATCTCAGTCACTATACATGGTAGGATCATGTAACCTTGCATATGCATGCATCTCTGATGGTAGTCCAGCATCCAGGCAAAATTAGGTCATTTTGACCTATATTTTCCGCTTGAATGACTTACGTTCAAGTTTATGTCCCGAGTTCAGATATTAGTCACTATACATCGTCAGATAGTGTAACCTTGCACATGCATGCATCTCTGATGGTAGGTCAGCATCCAGGCAAAAATTAGGTCACTTTGACCTATATTTTCCGCTTGAATGACTTACATTCAAGTTTATGTTGGAGTTTAGATCTCAGTCACTATACATGGTAGGATCATGTAACCTTGCATATGCATGCATCTCTGATGGTACATTTGTATGTCAGCATCCAGGCAAAATTAGGTCACTTTGACCTATATCTTCCGCTTGAATAACTAACATTGAAGTTTATGTCCGAGTTCAGATCTCCATCACTATACATGTTAGGATTATGTAACCTTGCTTATGCATGCATCTCTGATTGAAGCTCAGAATCCAGGCAAAATTATGTCACTTTGACCTATTTTTTTGCTTGATTGACTTTCATCCAAATTTATTGAAGAGTTCAGATCTCAGTCACTGTACATGTTAGGATCATGTAAACTGGCATATGCATGCATCTCTGACAATGTGACATAACGAGGCGAACTTTGTAATCGTTGATTACCTATGTTTTACATGTCACGCTCTAACTCAACAACCCTTTGGCAAATTCACTTCAAACTTTGTAGAGGTATTGGATATGATGGCCTCAAGATCTGTATACTTTTTCGTGAAATTTTGATTTTTCTTACAAGAGTTATGGGTCTTTATACGCCCGTCTAATGACGGACGTATTATGGTATACCAATGTCCGATTGTCCGTCCATCCTTCTGTCTGTCTGTCTGTCCGTCTGTTTCATATGTCACACTCTAACTTGACAACCGTTTGGCAGATTCACTTCAAACTTTGTAGAGGTATTTAGTATGATAGCCTTATGATCTGTATACTTTTTCGTGAAATTTCGATTTTTCTTGCAAGAGTTATGGGACTTTATTCGTCAATTTCAATGCAATCTTTTACATATGGTGCTCTAACTTGACAACCCTATGGCCAATTCACTTCAAACTTTGTAGAGGTATTTTGTATGATGGCCTCATGATCTGTGTACTTTTTTGTTAAATTTCGATTTTTCTTACAAGAGTTATGGGACTTTATTCGTCAATTTTAAGGCAATTTTTTACATGTCACTCTCTAACTCAACAACCCTTTTGCCAAATTCACTTCAAACTTTGTAGAGGTATTGGATATGATGGCCTCAAGATCTGTATACTTTTTCGTGAAATTTCGATTTTTCTTACAAGAGTTATGGGTCTTTATTTGTTAATTTTAAGGCAATTTTTTTACATGTCATGCTCTAACTCAACAACCTTTTTACCATTTCACTTCAAACTTTGTAGAGGTATTGGATATGATGGCCTCACAATCTGTAAACTTTTTCGTGAAATTTAGAATTTTCTTGCAAGAGTTATGGGACTTTATTCGTCAATATAAGGCAATTTTTTACATGTCGCCCTCAAACTTGACAACCATTTGGCCAATTCACTTCAAACTTTGTAGAGGTATTAGGTATGATGGCCTCACGATCTGTGTACTTTTTTTGTGAAATTTTGATTTTTCTAGAAAGAGTTATGACTTTATTTGTCAAATTTAAGGCAATTTTTTACATGTCGCACTCTTATGTATAAGTACTTTGATCAGCTAACTTCACACTTTGCAGATTGATTTGTTAAAGAGATATCAAGCTCAATTAGGCAGTTATAGGTGCTTCTAAACTGAGAACCCCTTACCTAAATCACTTAAAGTTTTGAAGGGGTGACTACAGGCGTATCATGCGACTTGGCGCAGCTGTTAATTGGTTACTGGAATGTCAGTTTCATCTATGTCAGATATAAATAACTGCAATGAAATGACAGTTCAAAGCTGAAAATTTCTGGAAATACTGCAAATTCACCTATTTGTACATGTTGTAAGCGCTTAAGTGACCTCGAAAATAGTTAGCCTTATGCCAAAATTGTAAAGGTAGGCAAGTCCTTATCAGGATACATGTACCTTATAATACATAAAATTTTGTGCTATTTTTGCTGCTCACAAGTTCTTGTTTCGCTTGCACTCTTACATATTTTACTCAGGAACGTACATGTACATGTACATGTATGACTTAGCGACTATTTTGTAGCTCAAAATTTCATTTATTGCTTACTCTAATTTTTCAAGTCTGATATATTTGCAGTTGGCCTAGCCCACAAATTAGGGGATATCTAGCAGTTCTTTGTTTTTAAATGCTAATTCAAATTGTATGCTATCTTACATTTTTTCACATGCCTTAATTAGGCTTCAGGTATGTATAAAACATGGTAAATACAACCAAATAAATGAAATTTATAAAACATAAGATTCAAAAATATCACCTCTTTCATTCAAACACCAAATCTTTGGTCAAAATCATGAAATGGGTCAGTTGCAAAATAATTTATCTTTTGAACATGTTGAAGGATTAACCTAAGGTAATTACATTGTGCTTGCAGAGGTTCTGACATTTAAACGCCCATAACATCAATGATAAATTGATGGGTAATTAGTGCAAAAAGGAAATGTGTATTTAATTATCTCTGCCAATAATCTTGTATAATTCTAACATTATCATAACATGTTGTCACTTTCTAGTGTAAAAACTCAGTACCAGTAAGCAGGAATGTGCAAAAGTTTTAACTTTGATTTCTGGTCTAACAACAATAAAGCCCTGCTACTGGTGCAACTAATTGACCTCAAGGTCACACGTGACCTCAGTTGGAGAAATTCAAGAACCTGTGAGTTCCTGGCATGTTTAGTTCACAAATACTATGTTCCAGAACTCTGTATATACATGTGTATTTTAAAAATTTAATAAATTTGTAATTAAATTTCAAGAACAAATATACATCCACCCCCTCCCATTCTATGTAATCTAGATCTGTTTGACTTGAGTATTTTATTATAGCATATATATGAAATTTGTACATTATGTTTTAATCTTTGAAGTTTTGACCTTTATATAATTTCCATGTTTGATCAAAATGAGTAATAAAACATAAATCATAATACCATTTTGTGTTGTAAAAGGTTGAAAATACATGTAATGTATACCTAAAATAACTATATTAGCATTGTCTGGATGTATATATGTGTATATATATATGACTGTCACTTGTCTAAAAATTTAAATAAGAAGTACACTTCCATATATTAAAATGTCCCCAGGTCAGAGAAAAGCTTGAATACATAAGTGTGTCGTTCTAAAGTGTGGAGGGCATTAATAGGTTATTTCAAATAAAGAGATACAATCTTTATAAATAATTCAAATATAAAATATGTGAGTAGGGTTACCCTTTTGTATTAAGATTGTGTAANATACTGCAAAACTGAATTTCAACCAAAAGTATGTAGAGTACAGAGTTACCGGTAAGCACCTATCAACACTTTCCGGTATTTGGTTTGATTTTCCCCTGAACTGGAAAACTTTTTTCCCTGCCAGTTGTATCTAGACAACACTGTGGAATCCTTTTGGGGAAAAGCATGTTAAAGTGCCACCCATTCGACGCTTTTTATATTTGCGGTCGTATTATGTTATGGCGCAGTCGTCGGCGTCGGCGTCTTT
>MJUU01053512.1:0-16761 GCA_002080025.1 Modiolus philippinarum
CATCATGCATGGCAGTCTATAAAAATTTTCCACCAAAGTCCGTACAATTTCAAATGACGTCAGTCTTGATAACCGCCTGGTCTGATTAACTGGCGATTTCTCAACTCTACTATGCTTATAAAATGACAAGTGAAACAACGTCAGTTCATACGCGTGAAACACAATTTTTAACCATTTTCAATATTTCTAATACATTTTGTTTCAAATTGAAAGTATCACGAATATCGAGGCCAGGAAGGTTTGAAATACGAGTTGTTTTTATTAGATCAACAAATACCCCTTCATATATGAAAGAAACATCAGTAGTCATACGATTTTCAAGCAATTTGTACTTTTTTTTACATAATTGATTGTTATGTCGTGAAAATCTTTCCACTCTTCCAAACGGTATAGTTTCTTTAATAGAGTGGAGTTGGTGGAATTAGTTTCATAACAAGTAGGGTTAGAATATTTATTTATACTGACACCAAGGTTAAACTATTTATTTACAAAAACGGTCAAGCATTCAGGCCGTCCCCTAAAACACCTGGACACTGTTTCACAAGACTTCTTTTTGGATTACATAAGATGTGTATTTCGATTTATGAAGCGAACGTTGTACAGGTGATGTTGTCATGATATGTTACATAACCAAGTTTTGTGTTATATACGTCCTGTTTACATTGTCGATCCTTCCGCAGAAATATATTCCAGTGTTGTTTTCATTCCTATTTTGCAGGATGGCCATATAAATACATTGTCCTCATAAATACATCTATATTATCACTTTAGGAAAGATATCGTCATGTAAATGGACAATTTCGACGCCAAAAAATCATGTGAAGACATATTCGTACCCGGGATAATTTCAATTTCGACAGCTTTATGAAGTTTTCCTGACGGAAAACCTCATAAAAATGAATCAAAATCGGTAAAATAAAGAATAGAATTATAAGATTTCCCACTTTTGGGTCCATTTATCTCATGCTGGTACATGCGACATGAAATCTGATGACATGGTATAGATTAGAAATCTCCTCGGGAGCACACTGAAAGAAATCGCATTAAATTCCGATTAATAATTAATATTCTACAGCCCAATATATTTGGTCATTTTAGGCCTTTTTTTAAACGGGCGGGTGACAACAACCAAACCCAACAACAGCCTTCCTTTTATGCCAAGACACATTGTATTAAAATTTCTTGAGGATTGATCATCGGAAACTAAAATAAAAAAAATTCTACAGACGACAGCACGATTCCTTAATACGACCTCAAAAGTCATTGTAGTCGTATGAAATATGAATATGTTTCATACCTACATTCTGAATTTAAATGGTAACAATGTACATTATCCCAGGTTAATATTTAGATGCACATAAAATGCACAAATCGGTATAAAAGCTCAATATAGTGTTTAACTTTCAAAATGAATCCCCCAAAAGTACTTTATTTATATTTTGTTTTATTTATTTATTTATTTTGATTTCTCTGTAATTTCAAAATGACCACCTGTTTATAGTGCCCACATCTAATTGATGTTATTATGTCAAGTTATCTTATAATTGACTCGATGAGTGCCCTGTAGTTGCTTATATTTTGTATTGTGTTCTAGTATTAACAATGAAGGGATATGGAGTAAATGCAAATGAGGCAAAGTCTCTACAAATACATGGTAATAATAAGCAATGGAACAATACTTTTATTGTTGTTCTTCTAGTAACATGGTAATAATAAGCAATGGAACAATACTTTTATTGTTGTTCTTCTAGTAGTCTTTTTGTCGGACAACAGATGACATCGACTGTATTGCCAGTCAATTTTATGTAATTTGACGCATTCGTTTGGGTATTGATGTAGCATTCCTCGACATCTAGCAATGAATTCGACTGAACTGGTGCGGGGCCCGTCTTGAACTTACTATGAGCAAAGCTTACTGTTGAACGTCTCATGATGACTTAAAAGATGAATTACAATAAAAGCGTTGTTGCATTGCTGAGTTTTACTGTGTATCATATCAAATGTTTACACTAGTAAAAATAGAATATTTTAAGAACAAATAAAATAGAAATGCGTATGAGGAACAACCAATGGAATTTTTGCGACTTATATTAAATGGTATCCAATTATTAAAGTTAGACATTTGGTGGGGGAGGGGGACCGACATAAAGCGTATAAATAGATTTGGAACATAAAAAATCTGTATTCCTTATTATGATCAAGAATTAAATACTTCATAAAAGATTGTGTTCGCTGAACTAAACAGACATTTTCATTCTTAACTCCCTTCTTAAAACTTTTTCGAAACTTTTATTTGACCATATATGAAAAAAATATCCTCTTGTAGCTACATGTACTTTAGTGTTAATCGGGGTAATGTTCTCGAAGTTATCGAGGACGTGTAATAAGACCATTTCATAACAAGTCTTTGATCTAAGTCGTGTTCTTATTCGTATTCTTCGTTCTAATTTGGGGACACCTATTAGGAGTCAAATGACCATCCTATCTCCATCCGAACTGCAAATTTGCGCTTTATATTATTTTTCATGAAGATGTAAATAAATCAATTTGCACGAATCAATAAAAATGTATATGTAAATAAAGTTCGCTCGCTTTTAAACTTCATGATGCGATAACGTTGGTGTCGATGGGGTTTAAGCGGGAAGCGGGATTTGCCATTCAAAGTTTGCGGGAAACGGGGTCGTCACAGAAAAGTCCCAGTTAAAACGGGAAAGGGAAACGTTGCAAAAAATCTCCGTGAACCAGGAGATTGTTTAAGAGTCTTTGTAAAATAATTTGCCCCTCGTGGAACGGGAAAGATGAAAAATATCGCGGGGATTTCAGGAAATGGACCTTGTATTGAGACCCCCGATAACGCTTCAAACTCGGTTGTCATTCCAATGCCATTTCATCATTATTTTACATTTGAGCATAGAGCTTTTAATTTTCAGGAGGAGCTTGGAATACCCACACGCTAAAAAATTACTTAGTAATTTGATTTGAGTAATTTTAAGTAATTTGATATTACTAACCATTACTGATATTTGTCTTAAATTACTGTGAATTTCTTCAAATTCCTCAAAAGAATTACTTAAAATTACTAATTAAAAAATAATTACTTATTTTCAGCAATAAATAGTATTTACAAGTAAATTGAAAATTACTAAATATTTTTGAAATTACTAATAATATCAACAGATTATTTTCATTACTAGAAATAAGTATAAAATTACTTCTAATTGCTAGTAATTACTAAAAACTGATTGTAAACAGGTAAATTACCTAAAATTACTAGAACAGATTTTCTTATGGTTTATGTATATTAACTGCCTCAGTCGAATCTCATGGAGCATTGTATGCATGATGAATCTGCATGCATAATGTATGCCTAATACAGTAATGATGTCCTTGTATACAGCATATATATATAATCGACAAAAATAAATAACACAACCAAATATCACAACTTTATTTCTACTAGTTAACTTTTATGCTTTCGCAATCTTCAGGTGATTATACAGAATAAAACATAACGAAAGTAACTTATTAACCAAAGTAACATTATCGTGACTTACGCATAATATAAGGGGAGATAATACTAAAATGTTCAGAATATAGACAAAATTCAATAAAATATATAGCTACGAGCATCCGTTTAATTACGGCTTAAATTTTACGATAAGTTCTTTTCTTGAATTTCACGTAAATTGTCGCTTTAACTTTTCATTTTATACCAAAACAGAAACCCAGAGTATAGAGATTGTCCGCTGAGCGAACACTTTTGTACACATGTAATTGCAGACTTTTTAAAATTTTCCCGGTTTTAAAATGAAAAAGTATACATAGTGCATGCATGGCCAACAAACCTTAATTTGTGATATGGATAACAGGAAACTCTAGCATGTCTAGCTCACAATGGCATAAATACCAGAAAAACACCACTCACAAAGGACAACCCCGATAACATACATTTATCATGTTTATATAGTATCGACAAAAATATGTATAACCATAGGGATACTATATATGGGTGAATCTGTACAGGCAGTAACAAAGATTATTGGTAGGCCTTGATCGGTACCAAGACCTCACTCCCATTTCTCCATGCATCTTCCCTTTGGTGAAAAAGAACTATATAATCAAAACCGATTCAGGTAGAGCAGTAACTACATGGTTGAACACATTCTTGAACATAAAAGGGAACAAAATGCAATATAGATAGAAGAGTCAAAAAGTGATCGTCTCTAATTAAGTACATGTAACTTAGTCTGTCGGTAAAACACTGTTTCACTACTAAAAAGAAATTGAGACTCCAAACTCCCTCTTATGGGTTTGGATATAAGTCATATCATAGGTTTTGGGAGAAGTGCACGACAGACCAGAACAAATTCAAAATCTTCATGTCAACTGAAATTTAAAGCAGGTTTAAAGGACGGACAGACAGGGTGATTCCTATATACCCCAAAACTTCGTTTCCGTGGGTATAAAAAGACACTCTTTCATTGGTTTGTACAAGAATGCATGGTATTTAAGTGATGCTGTTGTACTTAATTAACACATCAATAACATATTATTATTATCTAGATGTTTTTTTTTTATAATCTTCCATTATCTAATTACTAGTATGCCGGATGCATATAAACTATAGCTATATAGCATCGTCAACTTGTCTTTTTTTTACAATGCAAAAACATTCATTTGATCCCTGTAGATATAATAGAGCTCTAGCTCTTCAAGGCCTTTTCTCTTCTACATCTAATCAAATTCATCATGTCAAAGGGTGTTAAAATAAATAACTTGTTTCCAGCTGAATATACTTGGAGAAGCATATGCAAGAAAATGTTTTTGATTTTAACTTATTCATGACCTTGTGCAGCATCTGGTCTCTTTATTTCAAATCCCCGGATATCGTTCTGGTATGAAACAGTTTCGTACATGTCAAGAACAAAATAAATGCTCTGTTCACGGTTTTCTGTTGCTATCCATATATCATGTAAGGATCCAGAACCCTTTGTGTTCCTACCTGTAAGATTTAGCAAAAAAATTACTGTTTTTGTAAGTTTTGACAATACAACTTCCAAACAAGCTCATTCTTAGGAAAGCAATTCTTTTACTTGTGTTTTCTCACACATTCAACAGGAACCGTTGCTGTGACTTGAAAATGACAAACTTTTTGACAATAATTGACTTGCTTGTTCTGGACATTTGAAATTAAAAAATACATAAAAAAGACATATATGGCTAAAATATCTAGGGAGCTAGGTAATATTAACAAAAGTGGTGCGTTTCTTGTGTTGCTCAGTATATTTAACCAAGCATTTTTTTCTATGTGCTCACAACTGCATTCTGCAGTCAATTAAAAAAAATATTTAAACTTTCATAAGACTGGCGGAAAACAGTCGCCAGTCTTCCTGATGAGATCCAGAATTTCCCGTCCCTTGGCCATTTCCATACCCAAAGTGGATATTTATCAACAAACTTGTTCTCGTCTTGATATAGCTGAAATATTGCTGAGTAGACGTTAAACAATATTCAATCAATCCTGATGAGATCCGACCAAATACGGTGTTGACTGGAGTTTGTCCTGAGTAGAATTTTATATCGCACAACCTTACAAACATGTATGTTTGTTAATTTTTACAAATGCATATCTAATGATGTGCACATGTTAATCAGCTTAAACTGATAATCAACATTTGTTGGTTATAGTCCGTAGTGATCTGCTGCCATATCTATACAATTTATCGGCAATATGTACATTTTCCCTTTGATCTTACTGACTGATATTGTCAGTATCTCCGTACTGACCTGATACAAGAAAATATCAGGCAATGACGTCATGAAATTGACATCATGACTCTTACGATGTTGCCGATAAAAACAATAATGGTAGTTTTGAAGGTCTCGACAGAAAATATCACTAGTATCACAGCTCGTCCTATCGGACTCGCTGCGTTACGGTGATATTTTCTGTCTCGACCTTCAAAACTATCATTATTCTATATATATTATATGGTAATTAACGGTGTCTCTATGTTTAAATATCAAACTGAGTTGGTCAACTTGGAATTTTTCAAAGAGTGATGATGAGATTAGATAACAGACCGTATTTATATGTTAGAGTATTGGAAATGTTAATAATGAATAAAACAACAATGTCGCAATTTTGCTTAGTCATACACAGATTATTTGACAGATAGCAGCTTGAACTTGTAATGTTTGTTTTCACCTGTTCTCTCTCACTTATATGCAAGTAATTACGTACCTCACGGGTTCTATACATCTCTTTCAAAGTCATGGTGTATGTAATAATAAATCGCTGTATATTTGATATCAATCAAGAATAGATTGTTGGGAAAAATAGTTACACTTTTAAATATTCAGACAATTTCAAACAGTCACGTCCTGGAAGAAACAATTCTATTATTGTGTTAAAGGATTATCCCCCAGATAGAAGGATATGTAGTGTGACAAATTTTAAAGAAAATTTGTTTCGAACATCTTTTTGAGGAAAAACAACGAGTCATTGTTTATTCGCTACATTATTTCTCATGATTCAATATCTAAAAGTACAATCAGTCGATGGCTTAAATCATTCATGTTTTGTTTTTACATATCTTTGAGTTTATGGTCTTCCAAACGTTTAGATTTTATCTGCACTGAAGAGACACAAGTTGTCGAAATGCGCATCTGCAGAAATTAAATTCACAGTAACTTCGGTATTTAGTTATTTGTGCGGGCATTGATATAAACAAGTATGCTCTTCATAGTATTTGCAGTGCTTCAGTTCTTTAAGGTAGATATGCACTGTTGCGCTGCGCAATTCAATCGCACATTACAAAAATAAAGAGTCGGATTCGGGGAAGGTTTGATTATTGGGCCGGAACAGTAATTTGACGGCTTTCCCTTTTTGACGTCATAATTAAATGACAGATGTGAAACGTCATATTTCGTTTATTTGCCGCGAATTTACACCCTTTTCCCGTAAAGAATGTTTAATCAGGAAACTTTGTAAAATATCTCCGTTAAAAGCATGGGGACATTTATATTTTTTTATTGTAACTCATAAATTACATCGTTAACTATCTGTTCACAAAAATACATCAAATTCTCACGGATAGAAAGTTAATTTCTATTAAGCTAAGAATTGTCTTTCCATATTTTCGCCATGCATTCTATATAAATTTAGTTTAAAAATTGCTAAAAATGAGCAAACTTTGATCTCAATTCTCGAAAAAAGCAAGCATGGTGACCCTTTATTACAGTTTTCGAGTAAGAACGATTTGTTCTTCAATTGTGCCGACTTACAACAAAATCTCATGGATATAAATATTACTGTCTGCAAAATATGCTCTGTACCCATCGACAACATATTGAGAACTGCAGTACTATAATAAAATTATTGAAAACTCTGATGATGAATACCGGGCAGGTGTTTTGAGTTAATTTAGGTGACCTTTCTTGTATTTTCAGATACTTTTGTAAGTGGGTTTTCCGGTGATTTAAAAATTTTATCTCTGATTTTTGTGATTCGTCCAATGTCTTGTGTAGTGTCACATGCTTTGAAGAGACTAATCTTTACTTGAAGTGGTACGACGACATAGAATTAAAGTTTATCCGAAACTGATCTGGTTAAAGTTTAAGGTTGAACGGAATTTAAAGGATTCATAGTACCATTGGAGGGATCAAATGCCCTCCCATCCCATCCGTAGATTTTATTTTTTTTTCTGTGTTCATTTGTTCACTCCACAAGGCTTACTTTGAAGGTTGATAAGTTACACATTCGCAGCACGCATATCATCTGATCCTTCCAGTGGTACTTCGACTCCTCAGAATTCTGTTCAATTTCAACTTAATTCAAGGCAAGTTTCGATGACCAAGTATTTCCTGAATACACAAAAACGCCCAAAAATACACACAAAACTAAGAAAATCTTCTTGAAAACAATAAAATGAAATAGAAAAGAATAGGAAGAAATTATTTAAAGAACAAATGTAGTAAACATAACAAAATGACAAAGTCATGAAAAGAGAATTACGAGATGTATGGGGATATTTTCCAGATACAGCTGTATCGGCTATAAAGTAAAAAAAACTGAATTATATCACATATATTTTATTAAAACATAGTTTTTAAATTATAAATAAAACATTATCAAAAAGACAATTATTAGAAAATAACATAGCAAAAGTCTACAGTTTTTTTTAAGTGTTTGAATTTAGTGTCCTTTTTTTAATGTTTTTCATTTTGTTTGCCGCCGTGCGCGGTCCCGGCTTATGAATAGGCCCGCAGCATCCTCTGAGCTTGGAGTATGAGTCTTCCTAACAGAGGATCCCGAGGGAACCCCGGGATATAGAAATAGGACCTAGTATCTCCGGCTTGCGGGGTGTGACCCCTCCTAAACGGAGGCTGACCCCGAGGGTCCCGGGATATAGAAATAGGACCCATTCCGTGGTTGTGCGGGATTGATAAATACACAACCCATCTTTCGGATGGGATGTAAACTCAGGTCCACGTGTTGGAAGAAACGCCACGCTTCCTGCACGTTAAAAAACCCTTGTAGAAAGCTCTTTTGGGTGGTCCGTAGGTGATCGGCTACCAGGCTAATTCCCCGCCCTTGACGATTTTATCCTACTTTTCCAGTGGCAGTCAGAATTTCCCGTCCCATGGCCCTTTCCATACCCCAAAGTGATTATTTATTAACAAACTTGTTCTCGTCTTGATATAGCTGAAATATTGCTGAGTAGACGTTAAACAATATTCAATCAATCAATCAATCATTTTGTTTGCTAAGTAATTTCTACCTCCGAGGGCATTTGAAGAATTAAATTTCAAAAGGTTATTGAAATATTTCAATTGGACCTCTACTATCTTCTTGCGGAAAATATCCTCACTGATGGCAACTTGACGGAACGCAATAAAAACGATGATTGACTTTGCTATATAAAGCACGCTTGACATCTATGAATTGAATTTCTTTAATACCACCAATAGTATTTATCAGTATTGATGTAGACGGAGGTTTCCAGCTAATGTCAATGTACATTAGATTATTCATTGATTCGGCGTTATTATTGGCCCATTTGTTGGCGGAAACAGGCCAATGTTTTGAAAGGTTGTTGAAATTATGTCTCTAGTGTACTTACAAGGTACGTGTTAAACTGGCTATTGCCAGCAATATTTAGAGTTGTCATAATGACTACCAAGGTCTCGTATTTGTACATTTATTTTGCAATTATGATACCATTATCGCAAAATCTTGTCTTAAATGTCTGATCTATCTTTACAGTTTAATCAGACATTTTAGAAGACAAGTCAACACTAAAGTGTTTGTGATAAATTCTTGATAATAACCAGGTTCAATGTATTTAATGTAGTAGAATGAAGATTCTTGGCTCCCCATTTTATGCTCAAAGATAGAAAATGCGAAAACTTCTTCAGTGCAATCTGGATAAGTTACAGTAGTAGAAACAGCTTCTTCAAAGTTGTGATACTGTTTATTCTGTTGATTAAGAAAATTTAAATCAAAGAAAGCTGAAATGATTTGATATTCTGCAAGTAGCGCATCTTTACAGGTATCAAAATTAAACATTAACTCGTTTTTTCCAAAGTTCATTCGTATCATTCAAGTGCAGTCGTCTTCTCTCTATACTTTTTTCTTTATTCTTTGGCCTTCATCGACAAATTTTATAAGAATTAGCAGTTAACTAAGGGTGATTTGTTATGATTACAGACTGATCAGTGTCAGCAGGTCTTTCAACAAAAGCATTCCAGGTCTACCCCTCAGAAGAAAGTACACTGCGTGAATGTACAACATTACTAAAATTTTGAATGGTCTTACGGTGTATAGTGGTGATATACCTTGGGTATTTTAAATTCTTCATCAAATAAAAGGTACTGTAGCTTACATCTCTGAAAATAAAAAAAAGAATATTATTAGAAATTAAAACTTTTGCATTAATTTTAAACATGTCTTTACCACTACAAGCATTTCAAATCCTTGCGGGCAAAAGGGAAAATTATCATTATACATGTAGATATATAGCACAATATATTGTTTATGATATTTATGCTTGGTTTAGTGCATATTTTTGTGGGTTTATTTTTGTTTTATTCTCACGCTTTGTCTCTTGAATTTGATTTGTATGTATGGTAGACCATTATTTATGCCTACAGTCATCATCAAATAACTAAATACCGAAGTCACTGTGAATTTACTTTCTGCATATACGCATTTCGACAACTTATGTCTCTTCAGTGCAGATAAAATCTAAACGTTTGGAAGACCAGGAACTCAAAGATGTTTAAAAACTGACAGAGAACAAATAACCAATATGATCTAAATGTAAAGCCAAATTCAGCTAAGGACAGAGCTTTGCATGAGGGAGATACTCCTTAGTTTTCAACAATTTTTTTGAATGGAGTAAGGAAATATTGTCCATCAATTTCAATTTGAGTTGAAGCTAATACCTAGACTTGTAGCTTCCGAATGTACCCCCATTGCTTGAGGAATAAAAAACTTAAAGAAATGTATGCAACTGAAAGTTGATTGTTTTGAAGGAAAAACAAATTTCTAAATTTATATTCAAATTCATTATCCAAACCCTATCCATCAAACCAACAACTATCATACATTATTTATACAATAGAATAAAAATACAAAATAAAATGAAAACTTTCTGTAGAATGTAGGAAATTTAATTAATAAATATTACTATACGAATTAAATTTTTATGACTTCCAGGCAATGCATAAGGGTCAAACCGACTGAAAATCTCAAAGTTCAATATCAATATATTGACAACCTTACTTTTTTTAAAGTGTTTTGTTGAAAATATATGTATTTTTTCACACATTAGTTATTATAAACTATTAAAAAGATATTTGATATATATATGCTAAACTGTTCTGGCTTACTTTATAGACTAAAGAAAAATAATGTAAGTAAAAATTTACATACTTTACTATGAAATTATACCACAGTTTTCTAATGGGTAGAAATATCAAAACAATATCATAATTTACAGGACATAAGCATAATAGGCATATTATTTTGAAGTTTCGTATGTAGGTTAAAATCGCATAATAGATGGAAACAAATATTTGGCACAAATTACAACTATATTTATCGAAAAAAACTAATATAAACAAATAATAAATAACTGCCACGAAAGAACAATGCTTCTCTAATGATATGTCAAGTTTAAACCGGTATTGTAAGGTTCCAAATAGAATCGGCTTTTGGGTCAGCACCCGAAGTACTAATGAAACTGGGGAATAATTATAAAACCAAGAACAACAAATATAAAATACAAGAAATATACAAAAAGGGGAGGCGTTTTTCAAAATTCACTACACAGCCCCTACGTAGGATTGAACTTCCACTGTTCAATAAAAAAAAATTGACACGTATTGTTATCAATAACAACAATATAAAAAAAATAACAATATGTGATTGTATTTGAGCAGTTATACATGAAGTTTTTTTGAAAAAAAAAAAGATTTGAATTTTGGCGTTTGGATATGTTACACAAAACAGAAATATATAAGTTTTAAAAATAGACAAAAATATACTTTTCATATCTGCAAGAAATAGAAAAATGACTTGAGACATAATATTATTTGCATAACCATGATAAAAAGAAACAAAAAAAAAACATTTTAATCTTTCAGAACCAATAAAAAATTTAATCGATTTGATTTTATGGCAATGGAAATGATTCTGAGATTCATCAACTTTCTTTAACAGTATAAAAAATCAAAATATGGCTCGGCATAACAAATGTTGAACACTTGTGGCAAATATTATCCTTAAATAATGTAAAACCATAAAAAAATGGTTCATTGTAACATTATAAATTCTCAGAAGAAAAAGTTAATAAAACGTAACATATGTACAATTGTTTAGCACACCAGATATGGGTTCTAGAACAAAAGCTTAAACAGATTGGAAAATTTACACATAAATTACCTGACTACTTAGTTCTTTTTTACCTAAGACCTGTTCAATGCAAAAACAATCTATCTGAAACTTAAACTTAAAAAAATACTCAATTTACATATAAGGTCTAAATGTCCATGTTCTCTTTATCCTCCACAGTCACGATAGACTCGGGCATCCAAAAGGATGGTTCACATGTTCCTCTACTTCATGTTTCATATATGAGACGAACCCCGGCCAGTCGTAGTTTCTTGGGTTTATGTTGTTCGACACCCGACATTATTCTAGGCTCTCAATTTACGGTGCAGTCAATTCGTATCGGATTTAATGCTCCCGAGGGAACCCCGTAGTATAGAAATAGGTCCTAGTATCTTCGGCTGACCCCGAGGGAACTGTTTGAAATAGAAATAGGACACAGTATTCCAGGCTGCGGGGTACAACCCCTCCAAATCTGGATATCCGTAGTTGTGAGGGGTGAATAAATACTCAACCCATCTTTCGGATGGGTTGTAAACTCAGGTCCACGTGTTGGAAGAAATGCCACGCTTCCTGCACGAGAAAGAACCATTGTAGCAAGCTTTTTTGAGTGGTACGTAGGTGACTGACTACAATGTTAAATTCCCCGCCCCCTTTCGATTCACCATATTTTTCCAGTAGCAGTCAGAATTTCCATAACTTTTCATAATATTTCCGTAATATTTACCATAACTTCAGATTTTTTAATGCATTTATAATGGTTTATGTTTTTGGATTATTTTTAATTACATGTAGCAGATAAATCGATTTATCATAGCTCGTAAAATTTTGATACTCGTTGAAATTCATTTTGTTTTTAAGTACTTGAATACAACCGATTTTAAATACGCTTTTTTTGTTGATAACAACAACAGCTCAGAGCAAAAATTTATATAATTTGGGTGTGGTGTTTTTTCTTTCCCGCTTAGCTATGTGAAAAATCTATAAAAATCTTTTAGGCAATTGATTTTTATACCCCCGCTTTAGCGAGCATGGTGTCCATTCATCCGTTCATTATTCCGTCTGCCATAGGGTACGTACTTTGTGGCTTCAACGCCTCCTAGACTACTTGGTGAAATTCGATGAAACTTTCACAGAATATTCAGTGCACATTTCCAATGTTCACCAACTATTTAAAAAAAAATTGATACGACTTGATTTTTGTTTTGAGTTTTTTTTTACTTCTGGAATCAAACAGGGGAGCAGGGATGTGTATTTGTGAGCTCACAGTTTTTCTAGTTTTTTTTTAATTTTACGAACTTGTTCCAAAATGTTGGTGGGTAGGAGGGAGAAAAAAAAACAAGAGAAATTGAGGTCATGCAAAAAACAATCTGTAAATTGGATTAAACACAATGGTAATTTTATTAAAAAATAGGACAAATATTTGTTCCTAAGGGGAAAAATAAAAATAAAATTCAAAAAGCCATTTTTTCTCAATTTCGGGCCAAATTATTAGGGAAGGAAGGTTCGTGAAACAAAAAAAAATAATAAAAAACGACCTTAAGGATGGTTACTCCTTTTGAAAGTTTCTCCCGCATTCGGATCTGTTATTTTTAGACCATATCAATTATTTTTTAAAGTATAGGCTATTTATTTTTTTAACTGAATCCGGGGTGCTTTCTGCATTAGCACTCCATTGTGTTTTTTTTTCACATGGATCCCTCTTTTTTCAAATGTCCACATTAGATCCGTATTTTTTTTTTGCCCACTGGTGCTTGAGCAAACCTGACTTCGAATTGTAACCATTCAGAAATTTGAGTTGGAGAAAAGTGGTGAAACAAACGGTAATATTGCAAGATCTTTTTCTACGCCTTTTCATGTGGTATCTTGCACTCGATCTCTGATATAATTTTTGACGACATGATATAAGTCATTTGTGTCGTCAGAATAAAATTTATTCCACTTTCATATGTCTTAGTGAGAACAGCTCCCTTCACATTGACGTTCTCGCTTGCCTAATGCTATATGACGTGCGTTTCCAGCGCTATTTGGTTCTTCGGCAGCGTTCTGTACTTCCTCTTTTTCTTCTTCTTCGTGCTTGCAGCGCCTACTATTTCAGCAGGTCTTGCTTTTGCTGCCTCTATTTTCTCAGGAGGTCTTGCAGCAGGTACTGCTTCTGCGCCAGATAAGAAATCCGAATCGACCGAATCCACATTTCAAGGCTCACCCTCAGATTGTAATTCAGATTCGTTTTCCAGAAAATGCCGTACTTATTTGCTGCCACAATTTTATTACTGAATGGCTTGTATCGACTGCCTTTTTCAAACACTAGCTACGTTTGAAGTTAAGTTTTCGGTCTTATGGTCTGAATCAGCCAGTCTTTGCTCCTTGATTATATTTGTCTTGTGGTTAGACAAGGTAGTTTATATTCAGACAGGCGGTCATAAACCGATTTTTTAAAAACGGATCTGTACACAAAACCTACCGATAAGCATCTATATCTACATTCTCAGTCTTCGCATCCAAACTACATGAAAACATCAATACCATATGGTCTCGGAATTAGAGTAAAAAGAATTCTGATGACATCAGTGCAAAATGCATCCAGCTGATTGGTCCAATACAGATTCCTATTCATAAGAAATTTAATTTACTAAATTTGACTATGCGACAGATTACATAATATATAAGATAGAAAAAGTCCCAAATATTGTCAAAATTAAAAATGTTTAAGTTTTTCCCAATTGCGTAACCTAAGTTGATTACATAAATATTTGCAAAATGAATTAACTCCCTTACTACATGAACAGTTACATGGTTTCAGAATACATAAATATTTTTATTTCCAATAAAATTTATTTATGTCTTACTTCATAATTCAAAATAACCCTATCTGACAACGGCTGCATCATATCATTTTGACCAAATAATAGCCCCTTCTAAACACAACCATCTCCTTAGGTTCTCCATAATGCCCTAGAGCAACAAGGCAAGGGAGTAAATAAGCGAACACATGTATCCAGTAAATGTCATTTAATAAAATGACGATAAGATTATATAATATTTAAAACATAAAATAACAGGGAGCAGTTATATAATAATAAAATGTCTGTTAGGTGTTATTTTCTCCCTGTTATATAATACATGTAGTTAAAACATAAAATAACAGGGAGCAGTTACATAATAATAAAATGTTTGTTCGCTGTTATTTTCTCCCTGTCAAATAATACTCCCCGAGACAAAAAGGGGTGGCACTAAAAAACGGCCACAGACCCCCATGAAAATGAAATTTTAAAATGGGGGGCAGACGCCATACCCGGAGTTGTTGCTCGTAGGTAAATTATACACTGCCAATCATACAAACAACAAAATTTTACGAATAAAACAATGCTGATGTGTTTTGATGTATATTTTGAACATGCTTAATGTCAAATATCTCTGTCAACTATGTCTGAAAAGCAGCCAAATGCTGACCTTTTCGAGTGCTTGATATTTCGAGACATATAACTCTCTATTATGTTCTATGAGTGTTTGTTTCTGTAATAATAACCCTCCACAGTCAAAATGTAACATAAGTAGCAAACAGTAATACCTGTGTACACACTATACAAAACTTATATATATATATGGCAATATAAATAATATTGACACCATCTATCTATTTGCCGTTATAAAGGGTAAAAATGAGTATCTGGACTATTAACCTAGTAATAAATAAAAAATTTATAGGTTTAAATATCTGAATATCTTATAGGATTAAGAACATTTCATATATACTAGAAACAAGTAAAAATAAACGTATCACTGAAGGCCTCCTTCACTAGTGACCTCGCCGGCCAGGAAAAACCACCTCGATGGAAACCTGTGTCCAAACCCAATGCAATAGTCACCTCGGGAGAAATACTTGGACAGTATTTAAAAAATATAATAATAAAATTAATAATGATTAGATGTACAAAATACATATTTTGTTATTGAACTTAGTTGTTTACCAGTCGGGTGTTTGGCTAGAAGTGAAGACAAAGGAAAATTCCTGCCTATATACATGTACATGTATATCACATGATAAACAAATTATAGTATTAAAAGTATCGTTAATACAGTAATTTCCAACTATACTAAGGAAGCGTTGGAAATTATAATGATCTATATACAAGATATACCCGAAGTAATTTAAGCAGAGACAAGACAAAAATTGCATGAAACACAAGTGTCAAGCAGGCAAATCCTGACCTTGACCAAATTACCCGATACTGTACTTTTGTTTGTGTTGTGATGAAATTTTTCTATATTTAAGCTGATACAAAAACTTGGCCCTATCATTGAACAAAATAATGTACAAATGTAGGCAGGCAAATCCTGGCCCTACACATATAATAGAAACAAAGTAAAATTAAAAATAATTGACAGGCAGGCACATCCTGGCCCATCATTGAAATGTGTACCAAAAATGCTGTTGCCATGCAAGCTAAAGATAATTACAGAGTAATGTATTATGTGCAAGGATATCCGTATGCAAACATAAGGAGCATTTGAATTCGAATGACCTAACTGAGGGATCCATAGTACGAAAAACCAAAGCTCGCAGCACGGGTGACAGCTCCTTCAGAATCTATGCCCTTTATACAGATTAAAATTCAAGCAAATGATTTGTTAAATGGAATCCAAATTGTCGGCACAAAATTATGCGTCGGTGCAGAAACGTTCTTAAATTGGTAAAGTGGTCCCGTAAACAGGTAAAAATAGTGCAAATAGTTAAGGTTAGTTTATATTTTCAAAGGAAATTAGTTTACTTCCCAACTGACAAGACGACTGAATACAGAATTTCCTGAAAACCAATGTCAGTATTCTGTGCCTGAAGCACCTTAATTGAATCAGTGGGACTT
>MJUU01053512.1:16872-29984 GCA_002080025.1 Modiolus philippinarum
ACGAGTGTCATTTCTCTTTAGAAGGTTGACACAACCTTTTAAAAGTTTTTTAACTATAAATGTTGAGGTAGCGTCGTTTTAGTTTAAGAGTTTATATAAAATAACTCACTGCTGAAATGTTAATAAATAGTAGCTGGGCCGTATGATAATGAAACAAGCAAATGTCCTATAAAATAACACATATCTGTATTAACGGACGGATTAATTTTCAGACATATTTCCAAAAGCATTATACAAACACTTTGTTGATTTAGATAAATACACAGTTTGAGAGTTCTTCTGAAATTGAAAGCGAGACAAGCCATCCATGCCGTCAGCATTTAGGTTATCCTTCACTTCAGCTTAAAGCATATTGTTGCGGAGAGCAGAAATTATTAGACGGCGAAGTAGGGACATTAATGCTCCATCTTTGCATGACTTTTATTTATGACCTCACCTATTGACCAATTGATTGATAAAAATAGGACTTTTGATTTCTGCCCCATACATGTATCACAAACGCTAATTAATGGGAATAACTCTTTCACTGCTATTTGGTGTTACGTTAATGAGTCACACCCTTTCAGGGCAAAATCTTGGCTTCCAAAAACAGCAGTGAAGCCAACATTTCTGGGTGCATCCGTGAAAAAATGTTTTAACCAATCTGAAGACACCCAGTTGTCGGATAAAGAACTGATTGGCCATTAAATGATTTGCCGATGTATATGAATCAATAATAGCTTCCAGGTGGACAGATGTAATGGAAAGGATTGGTAGGTTTTTGTGAGATCACTAAGACGGAGAAAAGTGGGGCCGGGAGAACCACTTAACAGGCCTATAACTGATTGGATTTCTTGCAACTTACTCATAATTTTCCTTTCAAATGAATCGTTTAGAGCTTTCCTGATCTTAATTTATCGGTGGAAGTCTACACTCAAGAGTATAGAGTCTTAAATGCTGTAAATTAAATTATAATTTTTATCATATTTGGTTCTACAGTTTCCTTCTCTTTGCTGATATAAAAACGGTACAAAATTCGGCCGATTTTGGGACTGCACGCAGAGGAGAACATACTAAGTCAAGGAAGGTAGGCGAATTAAAAAGGGGCTGCAATGTGTAAATCTTAAACTTTACGAGTTTATAAAATGGCTCCCGGATTGTCTTTGGCTGACCAAAATGGTTTTTGGATAGAACTAGTTCCCTAGAACCCACTGCACCCAATCAAAAACGGAAATTAAAAACCATCGATTAAATTGTTATATCTTAGAAGATCGTGGCCTTCCTTCAATTCTACAGCGTTTCTTCATTTTTTTTGGGGGGGGGCTTTTGTGGAGCACCTTTGATTTTAAAAATGTCTCTTATCTTGGACGTATACTTATGCATATCGATGTACTGCCCCATTGAGAAATTTTGTTACGTAGACAGTATAGTGTGAAAGGCTTCAGAAATCAGAGAAAGATAGAGGGCCTTTTAATTTGATGACTTTGATTTCATTGTCAAAGTATTTGGTACCAGAGTTATTGACCAAGGGTCCAACTGGGTTGTGAAATGATAGAAGGGTTCCCAGATCAATAAATTCATTTGCCCACGTTTGAACACTTAAGCTTTGAGGTACATGTGCACCTAATGGTATGCCCCTGCCAAATCTAAAATAGAATGACACGAATCTATATGACTGTGGAGAGTTTACATAGCTTCAAAATTTAAGTCCACTTGGTATGCATCTTATTCTGTGATAATGGTTAATGATTTAAACACATGTATACATGGTAGATGTCTGACATAAATCCAAAGTGTTCAGATGAACCGGATGATGATGGCAAGCTTAAGGTACTATTTTGACGGAGCAGACCATGATCATTATAAGTCAGCACTACTGTAGTTTGGTAAGATATATGTTGAAGAGATGTCCGAGATAACGTCTGGAACAGGACCCATGTTGTTGAGAAGACGGCATTGCACAAGTCTGATCGAAATGAAATGTTGAGAAGTTGTACGTTATCAGTACCACATTATTTTTAACACATCTAGGTTGCAAAGTATGTGGTTGTTGATTAGTTGTTGTACTAGTTGAACTGGCCGACTTGAACAAATTGAACTGGTTGACCTATTGTATTGCCACTTATCAATGTTCTGTCAATAGTTTGATTGTTAGTATCTCTATGACTACACCTAGCTAAAATTTCCTGACTATTACAGGGTGACTGCTGATTTTGACTATAATGATTTCTTAAACCAATTTGCTGTAGTATAAATTGCTTCCAGCGTTAAAAATCAGGTCTAAAGATGTACTGTCTGTATCGTGTTCAAATTTTGTCGGCAAATGTTCTCAGAAATGTTAGAATGCTGAGCCTGAGGTACATTCCTTATATATTTTACTTGGCCCGACTAAGCCTCATTGGAGAATTAACCGCTTTGGAGTCTCTTGGCAGCACCACACATTTTGTCTTCTTTGCTAAGGATCCATTGTTGACAATCACTGGACTCTAAGAGATTTCCGCCGTGCGCGGTCCCGGCTGAAGAATAGGCCCGCAGCATCCTCTGAGCTTGGAGTATGAGCCATCCTAACAGAGGACCCCGAGGGAACCCCGGGATATAGAAATAGGACCCAGTATCTCCGGCTTGCGGGGTGTGACCCCTCCTAAACGGAGGCTGACCCCGAGGGTCCCGGGATATAGAAATAGGACCCATTCCGTGGTTGTGCGGGATTAATAAATACACAACCCATCTTTCGGATGGGATGTAAACTCAGGTCCACGTGTTGGAAGAAATGCCACGCTTCCTGCACGTTAAAGAACCCTTGTTGCAAGCTCTTTTATGGGTGGTCCGTAGGTGATCGGCAACAAGGCTAAATTCCCCGCCCTTGACGATTTCACCCTACTTTTCCTGTGGCAGTCAGAATTTCCCGTCCCATGACCCTTTCAATACCCCAAAGTGATTATTTATTAACAAACTTGTTCTCGTCTTGATATAGCTGAAATATTGCTGAGTAGACGTTAAACAATATTCAATCAATCTAAGAGATTTAATATGCTGAAAAATAGTGAACTAATTAACAGAAAACCGATCTAATTAAAGAGTGAGACCAATGTGTAACTATTCATATACATTATAGTACCAAAGTATCTTTAAACAGCATGCATGTACATGCTACACGGTTTTAAATCAAAATCACTTTGCTATTTTAATTCGGTGCTATAGTTCAGTTGCTTTACATTGAATAAAGAAATGTACATATATTTATAATTCTTCTTCCTTTCCTTAAGCATGATAAGTATATGTGTCAGCCTTGACCATTTCGTACAGCATTTCGACAATATTAGCGACATTGTGAAGTGTACTAAACAATTTTGAAATGAATTAGCTAGATGAACTGATATACTGCAAAGCACGATGCACGAGCGTGAATATCGTGACTTATACAAGCAAGAATAAATTCTCTGGGTTTTTTGGTTATTTGTTGTTTTTTTATTTGTTTGTTTTTTTTTTGGTTTTTTTGTTGTTTTTTTTTGTGTGTGTAGTTTTGTTTTTGTTTGTTTGTTTTTTAATGCATAACAGGTTAAATGCAAAGTTTGCAACAGCAGTAATACCCGGTTTGTCCATAGCTCCATATGTATGACATATCTGTTTTCTTTATATGAATACATATGCTTCGTACATCGGGTATGACGCACATTTTTTTCCATAAGCCATAAGTATGACATATCTGTTTTCTTTATACATCGTGTATGACGTACATTTTTTTTTCATAAGCCATATGTATGACATTTCTGTTTTCTTTATATGAATACATATGCTTCGAACATCGTGTATGACGTACATTTTTTTTTTTTTTTTTTTTATACACAATCATACTGGCATGTACCAATGACATACATGACATGCCGACAACATGTATGATGTACTTTTTTTCCACAATCATACTGGCATGTACCAATGACATACCGACAAAATGTGTGATGTACATTTTTTTTTCACAATCATACTGGCATGTACTAATGACGTACCGACAACATGTATGATGTACATTTGTTTTTCACAAACATACTGGCATGCACCAATGACATACCGACAACATGTATGATGTACTTTTTTTCCCCACAATCATACTGGCATGTACCAATGACATACCGACAACATGTATGATGTACATTTTTTTTTCACAATCATACTGGCATGTATGATGTACATTTGTTTTTTTTTTTCACAAACATACTGGCATGTACCAATGACAAACCGACAACATGTGTGATGTATATACAATTTATTATTATTATTATTTTTTTAAATACAGTAAAACCTGATTTGAACGACCTCTCCTATGAACGACCACCTGGCTTTTCAGACCGCCAACAGTGGTCACGGATCATTTTGGTGTACAAATCACTCTGTCGTGAGCGACCACCTACCAAACGCGACCAACGACCGGTAAAAAGGTGCATAAAATGCAAATACAGCCTGTTATGAGCGACGACTTTTTAAAAAAATATCTTAAAGGTGTCTAAAAGACGATACGAGTTGACAATCATCGTTCAACAACTCAACCGGAAGTGGTTCAAAATAACTTAAAAATGACCAATTTCGGTATACCTGAAATGCTTCTTCAAATACAATGGGAGGATAGTTGATTTTGACACAAGTCTATTGTCTTTTAATGACCAGAAAAGTTGGTTTTGAAGTGCACACTGATGCAGATAGGACTGACATCGCCGGTAATTTGCAAATTATCAGTCTCATTGAAATTTCCTTTTCTTTACTTCATCCCAATAAAATAACATCCAGAGTGTTGTATGTGCTCTACTTTTGACCACTGTATGCCAGTTATAACTTTTATTATTTGAAAAATGCTCTGAGAGTCTCAAAATAAGTTTGTTTACAAAACAAGCCATGTCAGGGGAAGTAACTAGTAATTTTTATGGTATGTCCATAGACCAAACATTTCAGAAAATATGAATGAATGAACCATGAACCAAAAATCTCAGAAAATATGAATGAATAAATATCCTTGTTAGGTTAAAAAACTTATCATAAAATAATTGTGTGAGAACCTCAACACTCTTAATTAATTCCTTTATACAGAGAAAACAATTATATTCACTTTTAATTACTCAACTGTGACAATTAT
Organism: Modiolus philippinarum; assembly: GCA_002080025.1. Classification (NCBI taxonomy): domain Eukaryota; kingdom Metazoa; phylum Mollusca; class Bivalvia; order Mytilida; family Modiolidae; genus Modiolus; species Modiolus philippinarum. The sequence continues at coordinate 21,977 of MJUU01053512.1, forward strand.
CCTTTAATTACCTGTATGGCTTGTCCTCTGTCAATTGAGTTTGATACATTTATTGATTATTGTTTACCTTTCATTATGCAATTTTAAATGAACAAATTAATTTTACCTACATGTAATAAAAATATTTTGTGCTATATTATGTGCATTGTGACTTTTTTGAAATATGGTAAAGAAAAGTATTTCATATTTTTTTTGTAATAGAATCCAGAAACTTCTTTAGAGAAATAATTCAGAGGAATGTTATTGTACAAATACTATGTAAAATATGTACACACATCTTTTAGAAAAATTGATGACTGAAAATAGCAGACCTCCTATGAAAGACCACTTTTTCCTGGCCCAAGGGGCGGTCTCTCAAAACAGGTTTTACTGTATATATACTTGGCATGTACTAGTATGGAATACCTACAACATGATATGATGTACATATACCTGTTTTTTATTTTGTTATGGTCTTTTTTTATATTCTTGACATGTACTAGTATGACATACCTTTTCTTTATTTTAACATAAGAATACAACATATGTGATGTACAAGGATCTACTGTACATTTTTTTTATTTAATTATTTTACGACATCATTCTGCAATTATCAATGCAGAAACTTGTTTGATTTGTGATGTTGTTTATTATTTTGTATTATATTTAAATATATATATAATATATATCTATATCTAATGCTAATCCTTCATTAACTGATATTTGAATAACTGCATGGAAGATCAATCCATAGATTAAAGATAAACTTGTGTAAGCTAACATCTGAAAAATAAATTAATCAAATTAAATATTACCAAGTATTAAATCAGGGTGGAGCAATGCACTTCAAATACTGCAAAAATATATTGGCATCTGATCCCTTTCTTTTCCAGGCGAGTTCCATTCTTGGGCAAGGTCACTTCTTTTATAAGTGAAAATATGTCACTTCTTTCATGGATTAAACGCACCTTCGAAACGAGACTCCACGCGAAAGAATCAATTATTATATTATTCAGTCTTAAACTACAAGTCTTCAGAAGTTTCCATACATTTACAAAGCCTCATCCAATACACCACATAGTCACGTGCACATAGTTAATTTCAAAAGGCCATTGTGTATCAATTGAATGTGTATTACATAATCAGTGTAGGCGCCATGTTTTCAACCAACTGTTGACGAAAAACAAGTTTAGCTTTTCTAAAAAGCTACCGGCTCTTAGCTTTTTTACTCAATAAAGATATATGATACATGTATGTGAAGTGTGTGCAATATATATAGCCTCCAGTGTTCGATTTTGGTCAACAACCCATACAAAATTATATCAAGATAGAAACGAGCTGTTAACCCTTTCAGTGCCAGATTCAAAATTCAAACGTCAATGTCGTTGCCGAATTATGTGTCAAATATGACGTTACCAGTGCCAAATATTATCTGACGTCGCGCCATTTATCGGTATAAACGTACGTTCTTTGATAGATTTTGAAGCTGTTCTATGTTGGATTTTCATTAAATAAAAGATGTTTGACACAGTTATTTTTTGTATTTATTTGATGCTTTGAAAATAGAAGTTGTCAGAACGGATCCTGGTTTTCAGAAAATCCCAAAAAATGGTATAGATTCTAGAAAATTATAATAAGACGATTTCTAAATTACAAATCTTATAAAAATTTCATTTTCACATAAAATCAGTAAAGATACATGTATGTAAAGATAAAGAATATACGGCTTGCTTAATATAGAATTCTTGCAATTTTTTTTGTGTGTTGTATGAGGGGGAATATACACTCTCTACCCCATTTGCATCCGACCTTGGTTGCAATCCCTTTCGCGTTACGGAAAATAAATATAATAAAATCTTATTTTTCATAATTTTTTTCTATGATTTCGGCACAATTTTCATATATTTTTCATCTTATTGATCTTTAATTACAAGATGCTGATCCAGCCACGGTGGAAGCAATTCATGGAAGCGCATATCATAAATTAGCATTTCTATAATGATATGAATTCAAAGTACTAAGCAGAAAAAAGTGCAGTATAAAATACTATGCCCTTCGAGGTTTGTAAAGAATTGAAACTAAAAGCTATCTCATTTTTTCAATACGGTGATTGAGACTTTTCATGAATTTATCAAAATTTTTAAATCCGATTTGTGAAAATGTTTGCCCTACTTGAAACAAAGTCTTAAAATGAAGTTGCTAGGTAATTATTAAAAAAAAAATAAGTGGTCTTTGAGACTTTCGGAAAATTTACCAGCAATAGAATTGAAATCCAATTGTTTTTCCTAATTGAAACTCCCTTGTTGAGCCTAGTTCTCGGCGAACATGCAGTTTAGTTAAAGAGTTCGCGTATAATTGGTTTAGTATTTTGGTCGGTTGAGAAAAGTGTAAACAAGTAACATTTAATAATGTTTTGTACGGGTTCAGAGTAATGTTTAGATACATTTTTTTTTCATTTGAACGTTCACCTTTACCTAAAGATTACCCAGCTTACTAGGGGTGCTATTAAACACTTCTAATAAAACGATACGTGATATATGAAGTGATCATGATTGTTAGTTCTATCAATGCGATTTTTGTCACGGACTAAATATTCGAAAAAAAAAAATCGTCCAGAAATATTAGGATGTTAAACAAGACATTAATTACTTTTCAATGTTTTGCTTCTCATCTGACTTTCTCTGGAGTCATTTTCTTTCTGAGCAGTTTGTTTTGTCCTTGGCCTGATGGAAGTGATTTAACTTTTCCATTTTGTGCTTGCAAATTCTTTTAGTTATTATGTTTTGGTTTTCCTTTTTCGTAAGTTTTGTTTATTTTTTTTTTTGGGGGGGGGGGTTGTTAGTTTAGTTTGTTTTTGTTTTTTTTCTTTTTGTATTTTTGGTTTTCTTGTTGATATTTTTATTTCTTTATTTATTCATTTGTTTATACATTTATTTATTTCATATTTGTTTTTTTTTCAATTTTAAGTTTTGTCAAGTTTCATCGGTATATTTTGTGAATATTCAAAGTTTACACTTTGTCATCATGCAGTTATTAATTTGTATACTACATGTAAGTCTTCTAATATGACTGTTATGAAACGATTTGTGTCCCAACCCATGGTAGAATGACTATTCATGATCGTTCCATTATGCTGAGTTTGCGCAACACTTTGTGAAACACGAGACAATGCATACCCGACTTGCAACCACACCTGATAATGTTTTTACATGTCCAAGGTCGGTGGTTCTATTCGGACACTCCGGCTTCTTCCAACACGAAAAATGGCCACCATAATATAGCTGAAATATTGCCAAGAAAGGCGTTAAACTCCTTGCAAACATAGAAACAAATATAAAGTAATCATTCCTACAAATGTTGGCTTAATCTTTAAATGTTTTGATATTTTTGTTGATAAGGAAATTTGCTGTGACTTCTTTGCAATCCGATCCTTAAAACTTGAAACCAAATGAATAATATTGGACAAATTTTAAGGCCATATGAATAAGTAGCAGAATTGCAAAGAGACTGATAAATATAATATGCACATGTTTGTTTTGGTGAACACGATAGCATTCTGTTTTTTGTTTTTCTATACCGATATCCGAATTGCACTTTTAATTTTGTTTCCTATATTTTTACTTTGCTATTTTGTCATCCCGAATTATAGAAAGAGGGCCGTTTTGGCAAAAATGTGAAAAATATCTTTTTTATATTGAAATTCATATCATTAATAAATAACTAGATAGCGAAGAAACTGTGAACCCACCTTCTGCATAACTTATGTCTCTTCAGTGCAGACACAATCTAAACGTCATGGACCACAAAATGTCTGGCGGAAGAATTTCATTTCAAATCAGAATTGTTAACATTACAGTATTATCAACAATGGACCTTTTTAATTTTTGGTTATCTATAAAGCATTGATTCACGAAACAAAATGACACATAAAAATATAGAGAATTCAACAACGATATCCGAATTGTTTTATGACATTTTGAGGAGGGGGCCGGACCTTTTTATCTTACCGGGATTGGAAGTTTTTAAACTCGGGAATTCGGGATTTCTGTAATTTAAGCCCGGGATTTCAGGGAATGAATTGGTGTATTCACAATGCTCCAATTTATTATAATGTGTGAACAGATTGTCTTTTCATGTACCATTTCATAACGCAATACCCTCTTTCATATTAAACCTAGTGCCTTTGCGTCAAGGCCATTAAAAGAATTACAAGTCTGTTAATAATGTCTGACATGTTTGCCTCAATAAATGACGTCAATTTCTATGAAAGGAAAGAATCGGCATTTGTTGTCGCATTTTTTTGCAAATACATACTAAAGTAAAGAACTTCAAAGTTAACACAGCCTCTCGTTCTGTAGTGATAATGAGAATCGTAAAACAAATACATGCAAATGTTTGTTTTTTTTTGTGTTTTGCTTTGTTTGTTAGTTTGTTTTATTTTGTTTGTTTTGTTTTGTTTTTGTTTGTTTCTCTTGTTCTTGTTTTTGTTTTTGCGGCCATTCAAAAATTTCGGAACGTATGTGTGTGCATGTATGCAATGAACGGATATGAGGTAAATGCATATAGACAAAATGTCTGCAAAACATAGTAAAATCATGGAGTAATGGAACAACGCTTTTATTGTCGTTTTTCATCTTGACGTCACTGGCCATGTAAGTTTTAATTTGTATCAGCTTTACATTTGTACACTGATCCCAGATGGAAACTAATTAACAAGGAGTCTAAGGCAGATGAAATTTTAAATAGAAGTTTGCTTTCCGTATCTTTGTGTCATGAAAATGAGAAGGAGCACCTGTCTTTACAACCTCTTACTGCAAGAAATTGGAAAAAACGCGTTTTGAACGATCTGAAGTAAAAACTAAATTTTTTTTTCAATTTCGGTGATTTTATGTTAATTTTAGCAACTAAAATCAGGAACATAGAGACCGTGTATTTTACAATGTTGTTATTCATACTAAGAAGTCTACTAGTAAATGGTATGTTTCCGAATCTTGCAGATCAACGATCCCCTCCTAAAAAATATCGTCAAAACGGGTATAGGAATATATTTAAGCGTAAATCTACATTCATTCTGCAATATATAATTCAATATTTTCTATAGCGTAGTTAAACGTGCATTTCACCGTTAGAATGAAAAGTAATCATGATTTATTTTTGCATTACTTGTTTACTTTATTTTTCATATTATTTATTTTTTTTTCTGTTTTTTTGCATGTGTTGTTTTATGTTTTTTAATTTATACGGTTCACCAAAAATGCCATATATATCTATTCATTTATTACCAGCATCCCTTCCAAAACACCGGATCCCTTACAGTTAGACTGATATTTTATTTACGTACTAGGCCTAGTTCAAAGCACTGTGCTTTGTTGGGTCTTTTTCAAGTTGTGGATTTTGCGCGGCAATGACTATAACGTTGATGACGTCCGATCTGTAACGTCACAGGGGCGTCATTACATAGAAAAAAAAAATTGTAAAATTTATATATCTGATATTGTATGATGTACTTCTCAATATCCCTTCATATTCTGAAATAAAATAAGTTTCTAATCAAACAACATTTTTGTCGCTTTGGCACTCAACCCTCAAACGACATATATGTCGCTTTGGCATTCAACCCCTAGACGACATATTTGTCGTTTGGCACCGAAAGGGTTAAGTGTTCCAACAGACTATGTTCAAGGTTCATGGTTTAGGCACGGACCTCTTGATTTGACTAATCTCCAGTAATTTCTATAGGGACTGTACATGGATTTTTACCCATGCAGATATGGGGTGTTCCTTGATTGGAGGAATATCTGGTACACTCTACATACATTGTAAACAGATGATTTCCCGAGAATCCGTAATGTTGCCAATCTCTTTAATTATATGTCTCTGTGATAACAGAACTAATCACTCGGTCATCAACTGAATAAACGTCTTTTTTTCTCAAAGTCATTTAATTACACACCATGAAATAAAAGGGGCAACAGGAACACCTAGAGTCGCATCAATCTGCTAGGGAACTACACAGGAAAAACACAAATACGTTACAACGATAGGAACTCGGGACAGTTATCCACGTTATACCATTGGGTTCGGAACGACCTACTATGGTGATTGTAAAAACGACCCAGCAATGTTTTATTACGGGATCGTTGAACATACTTACATTGTTCTAACTTTAGACCAATCAAGGAAAAGAAAACCATTTATTTCATTTGCGATTGTGATTTTTAGCCCATACAAGTTCAGAAAGTATTCACCCCAGGCTAACTTCCGGCGACTGATTATTTATACCGGCTCCCGGGGGAGCCGGTAATCAATAATTACTCAATATATAACGTATCGTCCTTGAAGCCAATGACTGTCTAAATAAATCACATTAAATAAATATCAAACGGTTACAAAAACATCAGTAGATAACAGGATACACAAATTTTAAACAGGATAAAAATGAGCGTGACCTTTCATCACAAAGATAGTAAAGCAACTGATGACATCAGTGCAAAATGCATCCAGCTGATTGGTCCAATACAGATTCCTATTCATAAGAAATTTGATTTACTAAATTTGACTATATGCGACAGATTACATAATATATAAGATAGAAAAAGTCCCAAATATTGTCAAAATTAAAAATGTAGAAGTTTTTCCCAATTGCGTAACCTAAGTTGATTACATAAATATTTGCAAAATGAATTAACTCCCTTACTACATGAACAGTTACATGGTTTCAGAATACAAACATATTTTTATTTCCAATAAAATTAATTTTTTTTCTCCTACAGCGATGGAAACGTTCAACATTCCCTACCACACGATGAACGCACACGGTTTACACGTTGAGCGCACACGATTCGCACAATGAATGATACAGAAAGTTCTCAATCGTGTTCCGTGTATCGTGTACCGTGTAACGTGCACCGTGTCGGTTAAAAAATCTTATATATTTTCATGAAACGAAATCGAAATGAAAATATCTGCGTGCAATAAAAGTCGAGATATTCTAGATTTCACAGCATAAATAAAATGGTAATTTACAATGCGATACATAAAGATAAAACCAATGTTAAAATGACAAAACAAAAGTTTTCCATATGAAATAGCGTGTAACAAACTTTCTCCCGGGAACTGTCTCCACTTTTGCCGTAACAATACCAGAGTAGGGTCGATAAAAGCTTAAAATGTTGTAATTTTGTCAGAAAAATAAATTATAAACAATGTTTAATCAAAAAATAATTTACGTTAAATAAAAAAGTCCTGACCCCAGTCCTTATAGTAGTAATGAACCTAAGAAAATTACTTTTAAATTAGATTTACACATACTAAAATTTTCTTATAATTTTAACATAATATATAAGAAAGGGCACATTTTCTCCATTTTATTTTATATCAGTGTCCACAATACTAAAACTTGATAGAATTTAACCATAAATATAAAAGATAGGGCACTTTTTCTCTATTTTATATAATACCGGTGTCCGCAATACTATAACTTGATAGAATTTAACCATAAATATAAAAGATAGGGCACCTTTTCTCAATTTTATATTATACCGGTGTCTGCAATACTTAAACTTGATAGAATTTAACCATTATGATAAATATAAAAGATAGAACACTTTTTCTCTATTTTATATTATACCGGTGTCCGCAATACTATAACTTGATAGAATTTAACCATAAATATAAAAGATAGGGCACTTTTTCTCTATTTTATATTATACCAGTGTCCGCAAAACTATACTTTGATAGAATTGAACCATCAATTTAAAAGATAGGGCATTTTTTCTCTATTTTATATAATACCGGTGTCCGCAATACTATAATTTGATAGAATTTAACCATAAATATAAAAGATAGGGCACCTTTTCTTAATTTTATATTATACCGGTGTCCGCAATACTAAAACTTGATAGAATGTACCCATAAATATAAAAGATAGGGCACTTTTTCTCTATTTTATATAATACCGGTGTCCGCAATACTATAACTTGATAGAATTTAACCATCAATATAAAAGATAGGGCACTTTTTCTCTATT
>MJUU01053512.1:36008-47045 GCA_002080025.1 Modiolus philippinarum
CCGCCAGCGCGGAACTTAGGTTTAACATTGGACCCTATGGGGAAAATCACATTTTCATCCTCTGCTCTGAAACCACTGAAGCAAATTCAACCAAACTTGACAGGGATGATGTACTAAAGGTCCTTAACAATGATTGCTCATTTCTTTCCGATCCGACAAAAAACATGGCCACCAGCACGGAACTTAGTTTAACACTGGACCCTATTGGAAAATCACACTTTCATCTTCTGCTCTGAAACCACTGAAGCAAATTCAACCATACTTTACAGGAATGATGTACTAAAGGTCCTTTACAAAGATTGCTCATTTCGTTCTGATCCGATAAAAAACATGGCTGCCAGCGCAAAATTGAGGTTTAACATTGGACCCTATGGGAAAAATCACATTTTCATCTTTTCCTCTGAAATCACTGAAGCAAATTCAACCAAACTTTACAGGAATGATGTACTAAAGGTCCTTGACAAAGAATGCTCATTTTTTTCCGATTTGATAAAAAAAACATGGCCGCCAGCGCGGAACTTAGTTTAACATTTGACCCTATGGGAAAATCACATTTTCATCATCTCCTCTGAAACCGCTGAAGCAAATTCAACCAAACTTTACAGGGATGATGTACTAAAGGTCCTTTACAAAGATTGCTCATTTCGTACCGATCCGATAAAAAACATGGCCGCAAGCGCGGAACTTAGGTTTAACATTGGACCCTATGGGAAAAATCACATTTTCATCCTCTGCTACGAAAAGGCTGAAGCCAATTGAACCAAACTTTACAGGAATGATGTACTAAAGGTCTTTAACAAAGATTGCTCATTTCGCCGCCGTGCGCGGTCCCGGCTGAAGAATAGGCCCGCAGCATCCTCTGAGCTTGGAGTATGAGCCATCCTAACAGAGGACCCCGAGGGAACCCCGGGATATAGAAATAGGACCCAGTATCTCCGGCTTGCGGGGTGTGACCCCTCCTAAACGGAGGTTGACCCCGAGGGTCCCGGGATATAGAAATTGGACCCATTCCGTGGTTGTGCGGGATTAATAAATACACAACCCATCTAAACTCAGGTCCACGTGTTGGAAGAAATGCCACGCTTCCTGCACGTTAAAGAACCCTTGTAGTAAGCTCTTTTTGGGGTGGTCCGTAGGTGATCGGCTACAAGGCTAAATTCCCCGCCCTTGACGATTTCACCCTACTTTTCCAGTGGCAGTCAGAATTTCCCGTCCCATGGCCATTTCCATACCCCAAAGTGATTATTTATCAACAAACTTGTTCTCGTCTTGATATAGCTGAAATATTGCTGAGTAGACGTTAAACAATATTCAATCAATCAATCATTTCGTTTCGATCTGACGAAAAATATAGCGGCCAGCACGGAACATGGTTTAACATAGGACCCTATGGGAAAATCACATTTTCATCTACTCCTCTGAAATAACAAGCAAATTCAATCAAATTTAACAGGAATGAAGCATGGAAGGTCCTTTACAAAGATTGCTCAATACGTTCCGATCCGATAAAAAACATGGCCGCCAGCACGGAACTTAAGTTTAACAATGGACCCTATGAGAAAAATCATATTTTCATTTGCTGCTCTGAAATGGCTGAAGCCAATTGAACCAAACTTTACAGGAGTGATGTACTTAAGGTCGGTAACAAAGATGGCTCATTTCGTTCAGACCTGACGGAAAACATGGCCGCCAGCATGGAACATGGTTTAACATATGACCCTATGTGAAAATCACATTTATTTCTCTGAAACCACTGAAGCAAATTCAACCAAACTTTACAGGAATGATGTATGGAAGGTCCTTTACAAAGGCTGCTCATATTGTTTCATCCGACAAAAAACATGGCCGCCAACACGGAACTTAGGTTTAACATTGGACCCTATGGGAAAAATCACATTTTCATATTCTGCTCTGAAACCACTTAGGCAAATTTAACCAAACTTTACAGGACAACGGCAGTAGAATACCGAAGGAACAAAGCACAAGATTACACAAATCAAAGTCCAGAGACAAGGCAAAAGCAAGAACACCAAAGACACCACATGCCCACAAAACACACGAACGTTACATATACAACACAAAAAACTAAAGCACTAACAGTGTGAACTCTCAATAAACAAGAGTGACATCAGGTGCCCCGGAAGGAATGATGTACTAAAGATCTTAACAATGATTGCTCATTTCCTTCTGATCTGACGAAAAACATGGCCGCCAGCGCAGAACTTAGGTTTTACATTGGACCCTATGGGAAAAATCACATTTTCATCTTCTACTCTTAAACCACTGAAGCAAATTCAACCAAACTTTACAGGAATGATGTACTAGAGGTCCTTAACAATGATTGCTCATTTCGTTCCGATAAAAAACATGGCCGCCAGCACGGAACATGGTTTAACATTGGACCCTATGGGATAATTCACATTTTCTTCTTCTCCTTTGAAACCACTGAACCAAATGCAACCATACTTTACAGAAATGATGTACTAAAGGTCCTAAACAAAGATTGCACATTTCTTTCCGATCCGATAAAGAACATGGCCGCAAGCATGGAACATAGTTTAACATTGGCCCTATGGGAAATTCAAATTTTCATCTTCTCCTCTGAAACCACTGAGGCAAATTCAATCAAACTTTACAGGAATGATGTATGGAAGGTGTTTTACAAAGATTGCTCATTTCTTTCCGATCCGATAAAAAACATGGCAGCCAGCGCAGAACTTAGGTTTAACATTGGACCCTATGGAAAAATTCACATTTTCTTCTTCTCCTCTGAAACCGCTGAAGCAAATTCAACCGAACTTTACAGGACTGATGTACTGATGGTCCTGAACAAAGATTGCTCATTTCGTTCTGATCTGATAAAAAAACATGGCTGCCAGCACGGAAGATAATTTAACATTTGCCCCAGGGGAAATTCACATTTTCATCTTCTCCTCTGAAACAACTGAAGCAAATTCAACCAAACTTTACAGGAATTATGTATGTAAGGTCCTTTACAAAGATTGCTCATTTCCTTCCGATCCGATAAAATACATGGCCCCCAGCGCGGAACTTAGGTTTTACATTGGACCCTATGGGCGAATTCACATTTTCTTCTTCCCCTCTGAAGCAAATGCAACCAAACTTAACAGGAATGATGTACTAAAGGTCCTTAACAAAGATTGCTCATTTCGTTCCGATCCCATAAAAAACATGACCGCCAGCACGGAACATAGTTTAAGATTGGCCCTATGGGAAATTCACATTTTTATCTTCTCCTCTGAAACCACTGAAGCAAGTTCAACCAAACTTTACAGGAATGATGTATGGAAGGTCCTAAACAAAGATTGCTCATTTCGTTTCCATCCAATAAAAAACATGGCTTCCAGCGCGGATCTAAGGTTTAACATTGGACCCCATGGGAAAATTTACATTTTTCTCTTCTCCTCTGAAGCAAATTCAACCAAACTTAACTGTTCAGTATTTTGTCAGGTGAGCGATACAGGCTCAGTGTCTGAGCCTCTAGTTTATAATACCAGTTTCCGCAATACTATAACTTGATAGAATATAAAAGATAGGGCACCTTTTCTCAATTTTATATTTTACCGGTGTCTGCAATACTACAACTTGATAGAATTTAACCATAAATATAAAAGATAGGGCACCTTTTCTTTATTTTATATTATACCGGTGTCCGCAATACTATAACTTCATAGAATTTACCCAGAAATATAAAAGATATCGCACTTTTTCTCTATTTTATATTATACCGGTATCCGCAATCCTATACTTTGATAGAATTTAACCATAAATAGAAAAGATAGGGCACTTTTTTCTCTATTTTATATTATACCAGTGTCAGCAATACTAAAATTTTCTATAATTTAACTATAGATATTACAGAAATGGCACTTTTTCTCTATTTCATATTATACGGGAGTCAGCAATACTATAACTTGATAGAATTTAACCATAAATATAAAAGAAAGCGCACCTTTCCCTATTTTATATTAAACCGGTGTCCGCAATACTAAAACTTAATATAATTGAACCATAAATATAAAAGAAAGGTCACTTTTTCTTTTTTTCATATTATACCGCTGTCTGCAATACTTAAACTTGATAGAATTTAACCATAATTTTAAAGAAAGGGCACTTTTTCTCTATTTTATATTATAGCGGTGTCCGCAATACAATAACTTGATAGAATTTAACCATAAATATAAAAGATAGGGCACTATTTTTCTATTTCATATTATACAGGTGTCCAAAATACTAAAACTTGATAGAATTTAACCATAAATATAAAAGATAGGGCACTTCTTTATTTCATATTATACAAATGTCCGCAATACTAAAACTCGATAGAATTTAACCATAAATATAAAAGATAGGACACTTTTTCTCTATTTTATATTATACCAGTATCCACAATACTATAACTTGATAGAATTTAACCATAAATATAAAAGATAGGGCACTTTTTCTCTATTTGATATTATACCGGTGTCCCCAATACTAAAACTTGATAGAATTTAACCATAAATATAAAAGATAGGACACTTTTCTCTATTTTATATTATACTGGTGTCCACAATACAATAACTTGATAGAATTTAACCATAAATATAAAAGAAAGGGCACTATTTCTCTATTTTATATTATACCAGTGTCTGCAAAACTATACTTTGATAGAATTGAACCATCAATATAAAAGATAGGGCACTTTTTTCTCTATTTTATATAACACCAGTGTCCGCAATACTATAACTTGATAGAATTTAAGCATAAATATAAAAGATTGGGCACCTTTTCTCAATTTTATATTATACCGGTGTCCGCAATACTAAAACTTGATAGAATTTAACCATAATTTTAAAGAAAGGGCACTTTTTCTCCATTATATATTATAGCGGTGTCCGCAATACTATAACTTGATAGATATAAAAGATAGGGCACTATTTTTCTATTTCATATTATACAGGTGTCCACAATACTAAAACTTGATAGAATTTAACCATAAATATAAAAGATAGGGCACTTTTTCTCTATTTTATATTTTACCGGTGTCCGCAAAACTATACTTTGATAAAATTGAACCATCAATATAAAAGATAGGGCACTTTTTATGTATTTTATATAATACCAGTGTCCGCAATACTATAATTTGATAGAATTTAAGCATAAATATAAAAGATTGGGCACCTTTTCTCAATTTTATATTATACCGGTGTCTGCAATACTAAAACTTGATAGAATTTAACCATAATTTTAAAGAAAGGGCACTTTTTCTCTATTTTATATTATAGTGGTTTATGCAATACTATAACTTGATAGAATTTAACCATAAATATAAAAGATAGGGCACTATTTTTCTATTTCATATTATACAGGTGTCCACAATACTAAAACTTCATAGAATTTAACCATAAATATAAAAGATAGGGCATTTTTTCTCTATTTTATGTTATATTGGTGTCCGCAATACTATAACTTGATAGAATTTAACCATAAGTATAAAAGATAGGGAACTTTTTCTCTATTTTATATTATACCGGTGTCCGCAAAACTATACTTTGATAGAATTGAACCATCAATATAAAAGATAGGGCACTTTTTCTCTATTTTATATAATACCGGTGTCCGCAATACTATAACTTGATATAATTTAACATAGATATTATAGAAAGGGCACCTTTTCTCTATTTTATATTATACCGGTGTCCGCAATGCTAAAACTTGATAGAATTTAACCATAAATATAAAAGATAGGGCACCTTTTCTCTATTTTATATTATACCAGTGTCCACAATACTTTAACTTTCTATAATTTAACATAGATATTATAGAAAGGGCACTTTTCTCTATTTCATATTATACGGGAGTCGGCAATACTATAACTTGATAGAATTTAACCATAAATATAAAAGAAAGTGCACCTTTTCTCTATTTTATATTAAACCAATACTCAAACTTATTATAATTTAACCACAAATATAAAAGAAAGGGCACTTTTTCTCTTTTTCATATTATACTGGTGTCCGCAATACTAAAACTTGATAGAATTTAACCATAATTTTAAAGAAAGGGCACTTTTTCTCTATTTTATATTATAGTGGTGTCCGCAATACTATAACTTGATAGAATTTAACCATAAATATAAAACATAGGTCACTATTTTTCTATTTCATATTATACAGGTGTCCACAATACTAAAACTTGATATAATTTAACCATAAATATAAAAGATAGTTCACCATTTCTTTATTTCATATTATACAAATGTCCGCAATACTAAAACTTGATAGAATTTAACCATAAATATAAAAGATAGGACAATTTTTCTCTATTTTATATTATACCAGTATCCGCAATACTATAACTTGATAGAATTTAACCATAAATATAAAAGATAGGGCACCTTTTCCCAATTTTATATTATACCGGTGTCCGCAATACTAAAACTTGATAGAATTTAACCATAAATATAAAAGATAGGGCACCTTTTCTCAGTTTTATATAATACTGGTGTCCGCAATACTACAACTTGATAGAATTTAACCATAAATATAAAAGATAGGGCACCTTTTCTCAATTTTATATTATACTGGTGTCCGCAATACTATAACTTTATAGAATTTACCCATAAATATAAAAGATAGGGCACTTTTACTCTATTTTATATTATACTGGTGTCCACAATACTAAAACTTTCTATAATTTAACTATAGATATTAAAGAAAGGGCACTTTTTCTCTATTTCATATTATACGGGAGTCGGCAATACTATAACTTGATAGAATTCAACCATAAATATAAAAGAAAGCGCACCTTTTCTCTATTTTATATTAAACTGGTGTCCGCAATACTAAAACTTATTATAATTTAACCATAAATATAAAAGAAAGGGCACTTTTTCTCTTTTTCATATTATACCGGTGTCCGCAATACTAAAACTTGATAGAATTTAACCATAATTTTAAAGAAAGGGCTCTTTTTCTCTATTGTATATTATAGCGGTGTCCGCAATACTATAACTTGACAGAATTTAACCATAAATATAAAAGATAGGGCACAGGCTGATAAAGCATTGACAATGTTGAATGAAGTTGATGAAATAAAGGTTTGCGTTCCTAAACAATAAATGTTTTTATGACAAAAAATCGCCAGACGTGATACTTAATCTGATAATATTTTTATTTTTTTTCTTGTAAAATCGGGGGTTGTAAAAAAAGCTATATTTCGAGTTGAAAAAATAACAACAATGTTGTTTTGCGAAAAAGTGGTAAACCTATCTATAAAATGCGGAATTTAAATGAAACGAGTAAACGCACGCTACACGATACACTCAATGAACGTTAAACGATGAGCGCACATGATTTACACGATGAACGCAAACGATCTACACGATGAACGCATACGATTCACACGATGAACGCTATTTTGGGAATGTTGCAAGTTTCCATCGCTGTACGTAGTATTTCGTTATGTTTCAATATATACATATCTGTGTGTGTGTGTGTATGATATATATGATTGATTGATTGATTGAATATTGTTTAACGTCTACTCAGCAATATTTCAGCTATATCAAGACGAGAACAAGTTTGTTGATAAATAATCACTTTGGGGTATGGAAATGGCCATGGGACGGGAAATTCTGACTGCCACTGGAAAAGTAGGGTGAAATCGTCAAGGGCGGGGAATTTAGCCTTGTAGCCGATCACCTACGGACCACCCCAAAAAGAGCTTTCTACAAGGGTTCTTTAACGTGCAGGAAGCGTGGCATTTCTTCCAACACGTGGACCTGAGTTTACATCCCATCCGAAAGATGGGTTGTGCATTTATTAATCCCGCACAACCACGGAATGGGTCCAATTTCTATATCCCGGGACCCTCGGGGTCAGCCTCCGTTTAGGAGGGGTCACACCCCGCAAGCCGGAGATACTGGGTCCTATTTCTATATCCCGGGGTTCCCTCGGGGTCCCCTGTTAGGATGGCTCATACTCCAAGCTCAGAGGATGCTGCGGGCCTATTCTTCAGCCGGGACCGCGCACGGCGGATGATATATATGACCAACAGTATAACATCTGTAAAGTTGTTTCCTCACAATTCATGTTCAGGGACCTGTATAAATTTCAGTAAAATACAGCATTTCAAACTACGTACCTTTTTTGCCTTTGTGGTGTTTCAACTTCCTGTCAACAAGTGATTCATCGATTTCGATTCCTCCTGTAAGTTTTAATTGGGCATCCTGGTGTACCAATCCACATAACTTACTCGTCCATTTTACTGCGCTTGTACTATAAGTTATACCAGCATTGTTGGAGCAGAGTTTGAGGCTTGACTTCTCAAGATATGTTTGAGGAAATACGAAGACATCCTTACAATATGTATGTCCACTTTAAAAATGCGAATACTTTAACATGGTCCATGTTAGTTCGTACTTTCAAAGTGGACATACATATTGTGTTGGTGTTTTCGTGGTTCCTGTTGCCTTTACAACGCAATGTGTAGCCTCCTCGTTTCTCTGGTGTTTTGGTTAACTTGCATATTATGTTTTTGCATTTTTCACCTCTTATGCTTTCTGCGGATAAAGTGAAGAATATGAACACAATTCTGGTACTACCAGAATTATACATTTCTGGTACAAATCAGTGTACCAGAATTGTTGAAACAATTCTGGAATTACCAAAATTGTGTTTTTTACAATTCTGGTTTTTCCCAGAATTGTTGAACTGAACAATTCTAGTAAACCAGAATTGTTTGTATTTTTGAACAATTCTGGGACAGAAGTATATTCTAGAATTGTACATTTCAAAAGACAATTCTGGTATTCCAGAATTGTAAAACTAACAATTCTAGTAATTCCAGATTATACAATTCTGGTTTTACCAGAATTGTGATAGTTAGCAATTCTGGTACAACCAGAATTGTAAATTGAACAATTCTGGAATTGTAAATTGAACAATTCTGGTACTTCCAGAATTGTATTATGAACAATTCTGGTACAACCAGAATTGTAAATTGAACAATGCTGGTTCACCCAGAATTGTACATTGAACAATTCTGGTACATGTACTAGTACGAGTTGTAAATTTCTGACCAACTCAAGTACAGTCTCGCTGGAACCTGTAGGGGGGATGCAAAAATTCTTCATTTGTGGCAATGGCATTTGATTAAGATCTGGCTTGGTTAAGCACACATGTACATTATTTAACTCGTTTTATATGGACTTAAATAAGGCACTAAATTGTATCGCATTGTTTCAAATCAAATGCCATCAACAGATGATGGCCAAAGACTTTTTTTTAGCATAAATCAGGATCCAGAAAATAGACGAGTTTCCAATTGGTGAATTTTCCCGGAAAATTTTGACTTCACAATATAAATTTTCGGACGTCACAATGTTACGTGACGCAATTTACTCCGATTGACCGTGTCAATTCATTCATAAAATTGTCTATTGTTCAGAGTTATCCAGAAGTGCACAATTCTGGTATACCAGAATTGTCTAGAATCTTCCAGAATTGCACAATTCTGGAATACTAGAATTGTCCAGATCTTCCAGAATTGTATCTGGTAGTACCAGAATTGTGTTCATATTCTTCACTTTATCCAATCAAAATACTAAATGCGTGTTTTAAAGTACTTTAAAATGGGATATTTTTCAATGTTTTCTGTTGCGTTTAAATGGGAGACACGAGCAGCATTGGCTTATATGCCAACAGAATAACAGATACGTCATCAATTGCGATTACAGATTAATTTTTATAGCTTGCTGATGAAGATGATGATCATGATTAAGCAAAATGTGTTAGCAGAAGATCATCATCTTCATCAGCAAGCTATAAAAATTAATCCGTAATCGCAATTGATGACGTATTTGTTATTCTGTTGGCATATAAGCCAATGCTGCTCGTGTCTCCCATTTAAACGCAACAGAAAACATTGAAAAATATCCCATTTTATAGTACTTTAAACCACGCATTTAGTATTTTGATTGATTGATTGATTGAATATTGTTTAACGTCTACTCAGCAATATTTCAGCTATATCAAGACGAGAACAAGTTTGTTAATAAATAATCACTTTGGGGTATGGAAAGGGCCATGGGACAGGAAATTCTGACTGCCACTGGAAAAGTAGGGTGAAATCGTCAAAGGCGGGGAATTTAGCCTTGTAGCCGATCACCTACGGACCACCCCAAAAGAGCTTGCTACAAGGGTTCTTTAACGTGCAGGAAGCGTGGCGTTTCTTCCAACCCATCCGAAAGATAGGTTGTGTATTTATCAATCCCGCACAACCACGGAATGGGTCCTATTTCTATATCCCGGGACCCTCAGGGGTCAGCCTCCGTTTAGGAGGGGTCACACCCCGCAAGCCGGAGATACTAGGTCCTATTTCTATATCCCGGGGTTCCCTCGGGGTCCTCTGTTAGGAAGACTCATACTCTTAGCTCAGAGGATGCTGCGGGCCTATTCATAAACCGGGACCGCGCACGGCGGTTTAGTATTTTGAACATCACATTTCCAACCAATATAATTTCATATAATACAATGCTTGGAAATATTCCATCTGTAAAGTCCATTTCTATTGGATAAAGGGGTAACCTAGCCATTTTTTTTCAAGTCAACCTCGAACCCCGTGTATCGGTAAACAAGTCGGTTCCTTCGGTAAAAACCGTAGGGAACAGGAGGGGTTGACCCGATTTCGTATTGGACATACTAGAACAACACATAGTTTTATCCTCAACAGTGATAATCGACCTGAATGTATTCCATGCAATTGTCCTTGTACAATTCAACATGATTGATTGATTGATTGAATGATGTTTTACGCCAACTTCAGCAATATTTCAGCTATATTGTGGCGAGAACTGTTAAGTAAGTAGAAAAATTATAATAAATATAAAAGATCAATATAAAACCCTTGAAGCTTTATACAAGTAAAACTAGAGTATAAAATATAAAAACATAAAAAACATTATAGAAGAAATGACAGTTTAACTGTAACAATATTACAACTATAAATTAAATCCATTTAAATCTTACTAAA
>MJUU01053512.1:48153-66519 GCA_002080025.1 Modiolus philippinarum
CGGTAAAAACCGTAGGGAACAGGTAGTGTTGACCCGATGTCGTATTGGACATACTAGAACAACACATAGTTTTATCCTCAACAGTGATGATCGACCTGAATGTATTCCATGCAATTGTCCTTATACAATTCAACATGTTTTAATTGAATGTGTAGATGTTGCCGATATCAGGCGTGATTTTTATTCAGCTGATTGTCTTAAAGACCTATTTACAAATGTCGCAGGCGACAAAATTGTTCAATTTTTAAAAGGAATCAATTTATTTAGTAAGATTTAAATGGATTTAATTTATATTTGTAATATTGTAACAGTTAAACTGTCATTTCTCCTATAATGTTTTTTTTTATATTTTACACTCTTGTTTTACTTGTATAAAGCTTTAATGGTTTTTCACCGATATTTCATATATTTATTATAATTGTTCAACTTACTTAACAGTTCTCGCCACAATATAGCTGAAATATTGCTGAAGTTGGCGTAAAACATCAATCAATCGAACCCCGTGTAAAGCCTAAATTCAATATCAAGTAAACCCCAAATTCTAACGAAGAAACCATATTTGTATGAAAATGCCTGTATCAGAGTTCTCTACGTTGTGGCTAGAAGAGGAAGACGATTGATTGATTGATTGAATATTGTTTAACGTCTAATCAGCAATATTTCAGCTATATCAAGACGAGAACAAGTTTGTTGATAAATAATCACTTTGGGGTATGGAAATGGCCATGGGACGGGAAATTCTGACTGCCACTGGAAAAGTAGGGTGAAATCGTCAAGGGCGGGGAATTTAGCCTTGTAGCCGATCACCTACGGACCACCCCAAAAGAGCTTGCTACAAGGATTCTTTAACGTGCAGGAAGCGTGGCATTTCTTCCAACACGTGGACCTGAGTTTACATCCCATCCGAAAGATGGGTTGTGTATTTATTAATCCCGCACAACCACGGAATGGGTCCTATTTCTATATCCCGGGACCCTCGGGGTCAGCCTCCGTTTAGGAGGGGTCACACCCCGCAAGCCGGAGATACTGGGTCCTATTTCTATATCCCGGGGTTCCCTGTTAGGATGGCTCATACTCCAAGCTCAGAGGATGCTGCGGGCCTATTCTTCAGCCGGGACCGCGCACGGCGGAAGAGGAAGACGAAGTCGGCATTAAAAGAGAATGGCCCTGAAATAAAGGCGCCTATTTTGGACCAAATATTTAATTTATTTCCAGAGATTTTTGGTGATAATATTCGCCTATGTTAATGGAATGTCTCCATTTTTCCAATTCGACTGGGTGAAGCACCCATGTATGTGTCGTGACAATGCAGCTCAAAACCATATGAGGCGGTTTTTGGACCAAAGCCTTAACATTGAGTGGGAGGAAAGTGCGAGATATTTTGCCTAAAATGTTTAAAACCGTAGGCAAGATTATTTAGATTGGACCATGCTGCGGACAATTAAGAGGTAACTATTCATTTCTTTTTTATTAATTTGAATTTATTTATTTTAACATTGTTTTCTGTTTGTTTGAAATATATTGTAAATGTTAATAATTTGATTCTGTAATAAGACGGAAGCAGTTATAACCCATATTCAGTTCAATACTGAACGAAGCCATTGAATATTTTCAAAAAAAAAAAATTAAATAATAAAAGAAGAAGAGCTATCTTTCTCCTTCAAATAATTTAAATTATGTGTGCCTAGATGGTATGTAGTTTATATTACAAATATCATACAAAAAGTAATGTGGTTTCGATCTCAGGTGGAAAGAATTAATCAAGCATCTCTCAAATTCAGCTATTAAAAGCTTCTATCAGTTTATTATCAAACTTCACTAACAGAACATTTCGTATATGAAGCTGATAATTTCAAATATAGAATGCAAATACTTGATCAATTATTACCCAAATTTATTAAACAGGTTGGCTTAATTTTGTCTGTCATGTAGGTAAGTTCAAAACAAATAATCCCATTTTAACGCACCAAGACCAGTCATGGCAATTAAAAAAGTAATACTCCGTTAAAAATGATCTATTCCTTGGTGATTAATTTTTGTAAGCGGTAGGCGAGCAACATGGTGATTATAGATCGTGTTCAAACACTTGCTCTTTCTCAAAAAAATCGTCTTTATCTATATCTAGATTTATGCAATTATCAAATCAACACTTTGTAGACTGGATTGCTGATAAAAACCACGCGACCAACTACTATTCCGCAAAGTAAAGAAATAATGTGAAAAATAGCGTATCCTGTATGTTGTTTTCTATTTCTACACCAAACGTTTCATGTATGGAACTATAAGATTGCTTTACTAGAGTTTATAACAACTATATCAAGCAGATATGATTTGTTCAACATAGATTCTAAAATTAACTATTATATGGTTAAGCTTACGTCCTCATTTGTAATTTTCCGGTTGTATTTAGAGGAATGTCCAGATGGGCGTAATAAGGGCCATGAGACTGATTAATTAGTTAATAGTTCAACCTCCACTGAGCAATATTTCAGCTATAGGAGGACGAGAACAAGTAAATCAATTAAAAAAATTGTAAGTTGAAGATGAAAGAAACAAAGATGGAAGGGGCAACCGGGGCAGTGACTTTTGATCGCCACTGGAAAAGGGAAGAAATGGGTTGGGGCAAGAAATTTAGCCTTTCGTACGACATCCAGTGCGTCTGCTCTCTTCAGAGAAATAAAAAAGGGGTCTTTATACTGCATGAAGCGTGGCGTTCTTCACCCAGTTCGGCTACAATAGTTTGCGGTCGGGATTTCCGTATATTGACCTGACTACCCTGCCTAGACAGGAAATTTTCCTATCCACCAACTGGGGACGCGCCCGGTAGCATTGTAGCCGAAGCCTCTTAAAACCGATTCAGGTGCCGGGAATGGTCTTAAGACCCTCTTCACAGTTTTGCTACAAAGGATCGCGGTAACGCATTCCGAATTATGACCCGACTACACGACAAGGCAATCCCATATCCATCACCTGTAGACGTTGTTGTAAAAGGGATGAAGATTAACTTCTAGAATTTTTATGAAAGGTTGTACGCATTTAACCGAATGATATTAAAAGAAAAACATCAAAGTATGATGTGATATGAAATCTTTTGAAGAAGGAAATTTCTAAATTGTACACGAAACACGATTGATTGAATGTATGAAGGAAAAAATGCAATGCCTTTTTTGTTATTGGTCTTTATCTTTCCGTCAGCTGTACGCTTGATTTTCGGGCGGGGGAGAAAATTGTTCATGAATATTCGATTTAAGTTACATCAAAATTATATTAATTTTTATTTATAAAATCATATATGTGTATTCGTTTGTTTTTATTGATGTTTTTGTTGTTAAAAACATGTGTTGTGTCATAATCACTTTACCCTGGTGGGCCCTTGATCTGGCAAATAAAAAAAATCTTTATTACGTATAAGCAACCTCCCAATTTATTCTTTTAAAGAAAATACTTGCACTAAGAAAAAAATCCCCGTTTGTTGTAGTACATAGCACGCATTAGTGCTAAAGATAACGCGGCTCTAGTTTGTATTCACAATTTCAAAAAGGAAAAAAATGGACACGCGGATTCGTGAATATTTAATTCATTAATTATTTTATTAATATTTTAATATTATTTTTATTGATATTTATAACTACTGCATATATTTTGGGAAATTATTAATATATATATTACCTCGTAGTACTTTTATAGAATTACTGATAGAAAAAAATTACAATCTATGATTTAAAAAAAATCTTCATTTTACTTTCAGGTACGACTCGCAGGAAAAGAGAGCCATGTCTGAAGCCATTGTGGTATATGTGAAGGGACAAAAAGCTTCAAACCATGAAAGTGTAATAAGATGTACATTTTTGCTTCATTTTGAAACTAAATAACATTTAAGTAGTTAAAAAATAAATCTGAAGAAAAACTGTATTATAACTATGAAAAAAAAAAAACAAAAACAAAAGAACAAAAAAACAGAGAAACAGTAGGGTTTCACACTTGTAATGAACTTGAGAATTTAAGTTAAGAATTCGGCTTTATCACATCTCTTCATTCATATATTCATTGCATCACCAAGACAAAGATGCTCATTAGACGCTTAATTGCCCTGTTAGTCATAGTGATCAAAATTCTGATTGCTCTTCTTATAGAACCAATCAAATAATTATACAACATGTTCCACTGTTTAAACATAAAATTATACAACATGTACCTCTGTTTAAACATATAATTATACAACATGTACCATTGTTTAATCATATAAATATACATGTACCACTGTTTAAACATATAATTATACAACATGTACCACTGTTTAAACATATACCGGTAATTATACAACGTGTACCACTGTTTAATCATATATATATACAACATGTATCACTGTTTAATCATATAATTATACAACATGTACCACTGTTAAATCATATAAATATACAACATGTGCCACTGTTTATCATATTAATATATCATTAATAGATAAAAAAAAGACGCGCCACCTGTCGGGACATTTAACAAAACAAAGAAAAAGACGTAGCTGCGGGTTGATTGATTTTTTTTAAATAGAGAAGATGGCAATGTAACCATTTAAAGGTTCAAATTCATATATATTGAGAAATGCATCCATTTTTATGAGTTACAACAGCGAAAGAAGTAACTATGTTTCGATTCATAAAAACTTGTAAAATCATAGCACGCCGCGGGAGTTATTTATGAATGAACCGAATCGTGAATTGCGAATGTCAATTAAAGTCCTCTAAGATTAAAAAAAAACATTGCATCTTCTTATAGAACCAATCAAATAATTATACAACATGTTCCACAGTTTAAACATAAAATTATACAACATGTACCACTGTTTAAACATATAATTATACAACATGTACCACTGTTTAAACATATACCGGTAATTATACAACGTGTACCACTGTTTAATCATATAAATATACAACATGTATCACTGTTCAATCATATAATTATACAACATGTACCATAAATCATATAAATATACAACATGTGCCACTGTTTATCATATTAATATACAACATGTACCACTGTTTAATCATATAAATATACAACATGTATCACTGTTTAATCATATAATTATACAACATGTGCCACTGTAAATCATAAAAATATACAACATGTACCACTGTTTAATCATATAAATATACATGTACCACTGTTTAAACATATAATTATACAACATGCACCATTGTTTAAACATATAATTATACAACGTGTACCAATGTTTAATCATATAAATATACAACATGTATCACTGTTTAATCATATAATTATACAACATGTACCACTGTTTAATCTTTTAAATTTACAACATGTGCCACTGTTTAAACATATAAATAAACAACATGTACCACTTTTCAATCATATAAATATACATGTACCACTGTTTAATCATATAATTATACAACATGTACTACTGTTTAATCATATAAATATACAACATGTACCACTGTTAAATCATATAATTATACAACATGTACCACTGTTTAAATACCCTCCCCCAAAATAAAAAATAATAAAAAAACCAGCAAAAACATAAAGACAAAGTGCGCAATATGATACGCTCATTATGTCGACCACTGAAATGTAAATAATGTAAACGAGTGAAATTTAAAATGAATGTGGAAACATTTAAGAACTTGACACAGTAATTAGCTAGAATATATAAATCGACTCTTTAGATCCCTAGGAAACTGAAAGAGTTACACTTAATCTCTTGACATACTTATGACAGCTTACATAAAGATTTTTTACATATTTTCAAAAATTGCAATTTCGGCACTCTTGACCCCCTATAGTTCAGAAACGGTAAGAGCTATGCCAAATCTTTTGATACACTCACAAAAGCTAACAACAAGAGGAATGTAAAGAAAAAAATCCCATCAAAAATCCATTTAAAATGTATTGAGGCAACTAAATTTCTGGATCCTAATACATTTAATTACCCACGCATTGGTACTGGGATACACTTAATGACTGGCACGATTTGGTATAAATGTATAATAAACATAGTAAAATATTTCACTGTGTCCCATTAATTGTGATGAGATCTGCTTGTAGCTATTTTGACAACATATGTCTCTTCAGTGCAGATCAAATCAAAACATTAGAAAATACATACTGGACATTACAATTGTAATATTATATAATTGAACTACTGAAATTCAAGAATTTAATTTATGCAGCTATGTTTATAATTCCATAAGAGTTTCAACCTGACATTATAGCCTATTATATTATTAATATAGGATTTTATTTCAATAGATCCAATTATTGGTGACAATCTTAGACAGCGCAGGATTTATGGAACCTATGAGACAAGTTAGCAATTCCCAAGACGTCAATCAACTCTCAAAAGGTCGTTACGCTGCTGTTAATATACCACCAACTGGTGAAGAGGCCAGTATCATATCCAAATTTATTGGTAACATAACAGCTTTATCGGTCTGCATATTTCATTATGCTACCGTTGGCCTAATCAGATACAGAGATGTTACAATTGAAGAAAACATCATGAGAGAAAGGGCATCCACAATGACCGTCGACGGGAAAGTTTGCAAGATTGACAAGTTAATGTTGCTGACCAAAATACGAACTCGTGGTGTTAGAATGCTTCGGTGTGCAGAATACGTGTATTGACTCGCATTGTAAATTCATATCCATTATTTCACTAGTGAAATGTGTAAGAAATGTTACCAACATTTCTCCATCCTTGGTACATACAGTAGACAATCCCATTCTGTGGCTTTTGTAAATTGGATACGACATCTTTGACTCAGAACACTAATGAACTCTCCAATATAGTGAATGTATGTGATGATGAGTGGTTTTTATAAAATGTGTTTCATTTAAAATAACATATGTTTATATTCCTGTATCTTTACAAAAAAATGTTGAAACATCTGAGTAACCATCTGCCTTAAAATTTCAGTTTCCATATGAGTATTTGTTGAGTTATGATTTAATGTTTGAGAAATTCCCCTATGAAAGGAATATCTGTAATACAAATGTAAAATCGCGGTGTATCTGTAGTAAATTACATGGTATAAATGTTATCAAATTATGTTTTCAACTTAATATAATGGTGATGAAAAAGTAGTATTTGGAAGACAATGAGGCAATAATACACAGGGATTTCTCTGAAAACTATGTGTGTAAGATGGCATCTGATATTCAAAGCATGCACTTCGGGGCTTCCAGTAAACAGATATCTTTGCAAACTGGTATTTGCATCACCAAAAACAAACAACAGTCATTCTGTACAGTATCTGAAAATCTGAATTATGGACCTATCCGGGCAAACTTGGATCCAATTCTGAAATGCTTGAAGAAAAAACATCCTAAAACAGATACAATAGAATTTTTCAGTGATGCTCCTCCCACCCAGTTAAGACAAAGAGGAAATTTTTATCTTGCATCTTAAACACTTCAACAATATGGCTTAAAAATATCACTTGGAATTTACATGGGAAAGGAATACCTGATGCTATTGGAGTGCCTTTAAAACGAAATGCAGATCTACAGATAAAATATGGAAAGGATGTAATGACAGCGTAACAATTTGTAAATTACATGACAAAAAGCGACACCAAATGTTTTCTGATAGCTGAAAAATGTATTGTCGATGGACAAAGAAAATTAGAAGGTGTTGAACTGAAAGCCATTCCTGGTATAATTAAACTTCATCAGATGGTGTTCCTGGACAGAATTATTTTCGTGATATAAGCTGCAAATATAAAATGGACAATGAATGTACAGGCCATAAGATAAATTAAAAGAAGTGAGAAAAGATTGGGCGTGCAGTACAATGTTGTCATAAAAATAAAAAAAGAAAACAACCAATCATCATACAGAAAAGCTAGCACCAGCTGAAATGGAAACCGATGAAAAGCCAGTAACCATAAAGAGACCAAACAATGATAGAAGTAGTAATTAAACTGACAAATTTACTTTTCTCAGCTTATTAAAGATTTAAAGACTTGTAAGTCTTTTAAACAATTAACCTCTCTGTGTAAATTCATTTCCAATTTCCTAGAATCTGTTGATGCAGTTGCCACAGATGTCAGTATAATGACACACAGTTTGGACGTGGATGCTAACCCAATGGACAGTTATCCAAATGATGTTCCTGATATCAGGGCTCTCTATCATGTCTTGTCCCAGCTGATGGAAACCGTCTCCCATCTTGTGGAAGCATTTATGCTTTTGGTTCTACAGGTAACAAAGTGCAAACTAAAAATGAAATGGAGGTATCAAACACAAAAATTGGCGAAACCAAATGAAAACTATGAAGGTAAAAAGTGACAGTTTAGAAGTACCTGTGGATACCTCATTGTCCCTCAAAGCGATAAAAACAGACAACTCAATCAAAATATGGAATGCTGTTAAGGCAGGTTCCTGGGTATTCCAAGACGTCCTGTGATTATTACTGTTTTGATGTAAAATTTTTCAAGAATTGAAATCCGAAGTCTTCCTTCCCGGTCCTGTGATTATTAATGTTTTGCTGTAAATTTTTCAAGAATTGAAATCCGAAGTCTTCCTTCCCGGTTTGGGTTGTCTTTTCAGTTTTTGTATGGGTTCTTGCCGATTTAGTTAAAACTTTATTTACATTCTATTGCCTTGTTCATGTAAGTATTCCAAACAAGTGTTACACTTGGTGGCTTGATGAATGTTGATATTTCTAATTTTTTCATGTTAATTATCACTTTAATGACTATTTGACTGTGATTAATACAATACAAGATTAAAACATATATATAATACTTGTTTTCATGATAACATTAATATTCACAAAAACGAGATCTGAAGGAACCACCTGTAAAGGATTTTACTGATAACGGCCTTATCACACCGGGGAGTGGGAGTTGCACCCATCCTAGGACGAAGGGAGTCCCTGTGGCCTAATATGGGGACAACATCTTCCAAAACATATTGAATGGTTGCAGATTTCTATTTAAAATGGACCTCTGGTAGAGCATTTCATATTTGTATTTTTATCTACATGTAAATCATTTTATTTTCTCTTGGATCAAAGCACTGGGCACGAAAATGATTTTAGCCACTTTTAATCTTTTAAAGGTTAGCACTAGATCTACTATGAAATAATTTATCAGAACCATCATGAGTTTTCAACTGACGTTTTAAGATTTGACTTTCGTGGTCTAGCATGGAGTGTTTTCTTAAACCTAACTACGATTTAACTTTGGACATGACGGATAATATGAATCTAACACGGGTGGGTGTGCGAGACAAGGAAATCCCACACACCCAAGAGCAAGATTAAGGTTGTCTCTGACGAGGCTTTGCCGAGTCAGAGACTACCTAATCTTGCCCGAGGGTGTGTGAGATTTACCTTGTCTCGCAAACATACCCGTGTTTGATTTGTTTTCTCACCCTGCCAACACGAACGGGCAGTTGCTCATTTTGACATTGGACATCATGTTTTGTACTACTAAGCATATACGCTGGATTTCTATTGACACTAAATAATTCAAAACATAATACATTACACAATTATTTACTTGGCTTACTGTGGCTTTTCATTTGTGTCTACTTATACACTGAAATCGTTGATCTGAAATTTGACCTTCCCCACTTTTGTTTACTTACGGGAGTTATGTCCCCTTTTATGACGTCATAAGATTCAAGCGGGATTTTTGAATGTTGAGTATAACGTTATTTTTAGAATTATCTGGTACATATAATAGGTGTCAAGAGTTAAAGACACAGTTTTATAAGTCGACGTTGTTTGAAAATGTGCTTATCTAAAAAGGAAAAACATAAAGACAAGTGCATTATGAATGTCAAGCAGATACAAAAATCGCGGGAAAAAGATCGTGTAAGTGTTCTCACCCAGGCGGTTAGGTGAGACGGAAAATGGGTGGGTGAGACGGAAAAATCTCACCCAGGCATTGGATACATAGAAAGCACTACAGGTAGGGTGAGAAAACAAAGTCTTGACTTTGTGAACGTGTTCTTGTTTCAGTGTACTAACAGATTTCATCTCTGTTTCAGCACAACGTGGAAAATGAATTACTACAGAAGAAGAAATCACTACAAGTGATGAAAATTCTGCAAGCGAGCGCTTCCACCAGTTGTTAGAAATCAGAGACAATTTCGGATCTTCATGATGGTTCTTAGTAATCTAGTACAAGTGTTGACTTGAGTACGCTTATGATTAGGTACGCCGTCGGAGATAAAGTTTAAGCCTTCCGTGCTTCATTGTTGACATATTTTTTTTCTTAGATTCAAATGTATTTGAAGTATTCCATAAAAAAATTGTTGTAATTTCAGAAATTTTTAAACTTTAGTAATTTTTTTTATCCCTATTTACAACGGAGTATGCCATGCAGGCGTCATTAAGTAGGGTCATTAAGAGATTAAAAAAAACAACGCGCCACCTGTCGGGACATTTAACAAAACAAAGAAGAAAACGTAGCTGCGGTTTGATTGATTTTTTTTTAAGTAGAGAAGATGACAATGTAACCATTTAAAGGTTCAAATTCATATATATTGAGAAATGCATCAATTTTTATGAGTTACAACAGCGAAAGAAGTAACTATGTTTCGATTCATAAAAACTTGTAAAATCATAGCACGCCGCGGGAATTATTTATGAATGAACAGAAAAGTGAATTGCGAATGTCAATTAAAGTCCTCTAAGATTAAAAAACATTGCATCTTTTTTAATAGATATTAAATAAATACAATGTACAATACACCCATAAAAGGATGTAGTTGATCATGAAATGGACACTGTATCACCACATGAATGGATTACTTTTGTGCCTGGTAAGCTCTACGCGTTTTTAAAAATAGTCTGAATCATTCAGACTCTTTTCATAGAAAGGAGTCCCTTACATGTAAGAGTCTGGTTGAATCAGACTATTTTCAAGATGGATTTTACATTACAACTGCAAGGCAGAGACCCTGCCTTAAAATGAAGCTGTTCAAATGCTTAACATTTAATCAATTTATGACTTGGTGACTGGTGAAAATTTAACATATTGGGATGTAAAAATAAGACTGACAAGATGTTTTTCTGAAACACTATGCCCCCGGTAGCAACCACGTCGACAATTCAAAATTAATGCTTAAATTGCAATCACTAGAAACTAAGGTTAAGTAGATATTTGTACTGAGCTCCATTAGATCTATTCACATATAGAATATGAAGCCTCTAGCGATTGTAATTAATGAGCTACAGCACAAATCTAGATTTTGACCTTTGTGACCTTGACCTTTGACCTGACCTATTTGCATAATTCTGTTCAGCTTCATATGACCAATTTACGGGCCAAATATGAAGGTTCTATCACATCTGGTTGGAAAGATATAGGCAATGTTTAAGTTTTCAAATTTGCACTCAGTGACCTTGACCTTTCACTTGACTGAAATGTTTTTGGTTGATTTGTATTTAGCTTCATTAGATCTATTCACATATGGAATATCAAGCATCTAGCAATTATAATACTAGTAAACGAGCTATAGCAAAATCTATATTTTGACCTTTTGACCTCTGTGACCTTGACCTTTGACATGACCTTAGTGAAATTTGCATAATGCTGTTCAGCTTAATAAGACCAATATACAGGCCAAATATGGAGGTCCTATCACATCTGGTTGAAAAGATTAGGCAATGTCAAAGTTTGTTAAAGTTTTTAAATTTGAACTCAATGACCTTGACTTTTGACCTGACCCAAATTTTTTGGTGGATATGTATTTAGCTTCATTAGATCTATTCACATATGGAATATCAAGCATCTAGCAATTTATATTAACCGAGCTATAGCAAAATCTATATTTTGACCCTTTGATTGATTGATTGATTAGTTAGAGTTTAACGTCCAATGAGCAATATTTCAGCTATATCAGGACGAGAACAAGTTAATCAATTCAAAACAAATTGTAAGTAAAAGAAGAGAGAAATAAAGGTGGAAGGGACAACCGGGGCAAAGACTTTTGATTGCCACTGGAAAAGGGGAGAAATGGGTAGGGGCAGGAAATTTAGCCTTCTATACGACACCCAGTGCGTCTGCTCTCTTTAGAGAAATATAGAAGGGGTCTTTATACTGCATGGAGCGTGGCGTTTCTCCACACAGTTTGGCTACAATGGTTCGCGGTCAGGCTTTCCGTATTATGACCTGACTACCCCGCAAAGACAGGGCATTCCCCTATCCACCACCTGGGGACGCGCCCGGCAGCTCTGTAGCCAAAGCCCCTGAAAACCTATTCAGGTGCCGGGTTTTGACCTTTTGACCTCTGTGACCTTGACCTTTGACATGACCTTAGTGAAATATGCATAATGCTGTTCAGCTTAATAAGACCAATATACAGGCCAAATATGGAGGTCCTATCACATCTGGTTGAAAATATTAGGCAATGTCAAAGTTTGTTAAAGTTTTTAAATTTGAACTCAGTGACCTTGACCTTTGACCTGACCCAAATTTTTTGGTGGATTTGTATTAAGCTTTATTAGATTTATTCACATGTAGAATATAAAGCCTCTAGCAATCGAAAATAAGGAGCTTTAGCAAAATCTAGATTTTGACCCTTGACATCTGTGACCTTGACCTTTGACCTGACCTTAGTGAAATTTGCATAATGGTGTTCAGCTTCACCTGATCAATACACATACCAAATATGAAGGTCCTATCATATCTGGTTTAAAAGTTATGAGCCAGGTTAAAGTTGCGGACAGACATCCGGGGGCATAAAAATTCTAGAAAAAGTAATAGAAAGATAGAACCAAAAGATGATTTTTTTAAACATTAATCCGACTTCGGCGGGGATAAAGTGTTGCTACAATGCCTCACTTCTTAGGGAGAGCTCCTTCAACAATAAATATTATTTTTACCATATGGATGCAGCTATTATACTGTCACTTTCAGAACTTCATGTGTCTTGAGCGTAATCATTCAAAGAATGACCTTCCAAAAGTTTTTAAAAACATTTTTAAATATTCGTTGTACAAATGACTGTGCAGAACTTTTTTGCACGAATGCCTCGAGATTTCAAGAGACGAGGGATTATATTCATCGTACAAAAACCACGACACAGACAAGTGGTTGATTGCTGTTGCCCCTAATGGTGCTATTGTTTATGTATCAGGCTAATATGAAGGGTCTATAAGTGACTGGACTATTGTTGACAAAAGTTGATTTTTAGATAGAATAAATCTCGGCGACTTAGTTCTCTGATTGAAGACATGTTGATGAAGCGTCCAGCCAAATTGAATATCCGCCTTACGGAATTCACTGCACAAGAGGAACCTCAAGCAGGGCGTATTGCTAAAGCTTGCATCCATGTTGAACGACTAATTGAAAGAGTTGAAATATTCATGTTGCTGTGTAGAAATATACCATTTTCACTTTCATCAATTTCTAATCAACTTGTTTTTGTTGCTTGCTGCCTCTTGTGAAATAAGAAATTGATAAAATATTTAGATTCGTAGATGTATTATTTCTTTTTTATATTGACACATGATTGAGAGAAAAGATAGTAACGTAAGCCATTTTGCATCCTATAAATAAACAGTCAATTAAATTCACAGTAACTTATATTTAGTTATTTGTTACCACTCGGTCGATGCCACTGCTGGTGGACTGTTAGTCCCCGAGGGTATTCACCAGCCAAGTAGTCAGTACGTCCGTGCTGACCCGAAAGCCGACTATTTGGATTGATTGATTGATTGAATATTGTTTAACGTCTACTCAGCAATTTTTCAGCTATATCAAGACGAGAACAAGTTTGTTAATAAATAATCACTTTGGGGTATGGAAAGGGTCATGGGACGGGAAATTCTGACTGCCACTGGAAAAGTAGGGTGAAATCGAAAAGGGCGGAGAATTTAGCCTTGTAGCCGATCACCTACGGACCACTCAAAAAAACTTGCAACAAGGGCTCTTTAACGCGCAGGAAGCGTGGCATTTCTTCCAACACGTGGACCTGAGTTTACATCCCATCCGAAAGATGGGTTGTGTATTTATTAATCCCGCACAACCACGGAATGGGTCCTATTTCTATATCCCGGGACCCTCGGGGTCAGCCCCCGTTTAGGTGGGGTCACACCCCGCAAGCCGGAGATACTAGGTCCTATTTCTATATCCCGGGGTTCCCTCGGGGTCCTCTGTTAGGAAGACTCATACTCCAAGCTCAGAGGATGCTGCGGGCCTATTCATTAGCCGGGACCGACACTATTTGGAACCTTACTATATCTAAATTTTTGTAAATTTTGTTGAAAACTAAGGAGTATCTCCCTCATGCACAGCTCTGTCCTTAGCTGATTTTGGCTTTTCATTTGGATCATATTGGTTATTTGTTCTCTGTCAGTTTTAAAGCATCTTTGAGTTTATGGTCTTCCAAATGTTTGGATTTTTTCTGCACTGAAGAGACATCAGTTGTCGAAATGCGCATATGCAGAAATTAAATTCACAGTAACTTCGGTATTTAGTTATTAGTTATTCATGTATATTTTTGCCAATAATACATCAGAAATCTTAATTAGTTGGTTGACATATAACCATTTATCAGCAATATCATAACAAAAAGAACATAGCTTGGTATATGATGGTTGTTGGTGTATTTTGGAATTGGACACCCCGTTTAGTTTCAGTTTAACTCGTAAACGTATTTCTCGTAAGAAACCTTTCAATATGCTTGTTGCTGCCAAGTATAACAATTGATATTGTTATGTCTGCTTTTCCATAAATATATATTTGAAAAAAATATATAACCATATAGTTGGAGTACAGCTTGTTACGTTTTAAGGTTAATTATTGTTTAAACGACATTTACCTTGATCACAACATATTTTATATACACATAATGTTTAACTTTGCAATATAAAAGGAAGAAATTTTCTTGGCACTCTCATCTCAAAACTTTCAGGGGTAACAACTCTGTGCCATAAAGCTGTAATATTGCCTATCATTTGCTGAATAAGTTCTATATCCTTCCTGATTCTTTCAACATTTCGTTTTCCTAATGGGGACCACAAAACAAAATTACACCACTCTATTCTTGTAACTGCAAATTGCAACTGTGTTAATACATGAAAGTGACAATAAAAGTCCGAAACGATCAAAGGAAGAGACCAGTAAGGAAAATCCGTATAACATTCGACTAAATCAGGGAAACACAATACATGTGTGTTGTTTAAAGTTCAAGAAGAATACTAGCATTTGAGAAAGGACGAGAGAAGCAAGCACTTTATATTTGCTGGTTATTGACTTTCTTGTCTTCAAGCTATTGATATAAATCAATACAGAGTCCACAGATCGGAACAGTTTTGGACTGTTGGACTTTTTTTCCAACTGCCCATATTTATGCAATATACTTGGGTCAAACACAAGACCATCTAGATTGATTGATTAGTTAGAGTTTAACGTCCAATGAGCAATATTTCAGCTATATCAGGGCGAGAACGAATTAATCAATGCAAAAAACTGGAAGTAGCAGGAGAAAGAAATAAGGTCGGCAACGACTTTTGACTGCCACTGGAAAATGGGTAGGGGCAGGAAATTTAGCCTTCCATACGAAACCCTCCTTAGAGAAATAAAGAAGGGGTTCCTATACGGCATGGTGCGTAGCATTTCTCCACACATATTGGCTAAAATGGTTCGCGGTAAGGCTTTCCGTATTATGACCCGACTACCCCACATAGACAGGGCATTCCCCTATCCACCACGTGGGGACGCGCCCGGCAGAAGCCGGAATCCCTGAAAACCGATTCAGGTGCCGGGAAGACAATCTAGACTGCAACCAATTTCAGGCCACCAACTTGTTATATCCACATGCAAGATTTTATCACCATTAGTGGATGTTTGTAAATATTGTAAAAGGCCTTTTCTAGCTCTGTCATCATCATGTCAGGTGTTGTTACAGGACAAAAATTCCAGACATTATAAAAATAAAATAGTATGGTTTACATCTTGTCGCATCCGTATCTTCTTTTAATATTAATTGGCACAAATTTTTGTCTGTTTTTCTGTGGAGGCTGTGATTCTAAACCAACGATTCGATTAATATTTTTCATATCCTGATTGTCAACAGTGATGATCGACATGAATGTATTCCATGCAATTGTCCTTATACAATTCAACATGTTTTGATTGAATGTGTAGATGTAGCCGATATCAGGCATGATTTTTATTTTGCTTTGTCTTAAAGACCTATTTACAAACGTCGCTGGCGACAAAATTGTTCAATTTTAAAATCAATAAATTTATTTAGCAAGATTTAATAATATCAATTGTAAATTAGTTTCTAATTCCTAATATTGTTAGTTAAACCATTATTTCTTTAATTATGTTTTTAACATTTTACACATTTGTTTTACTTGTATAAAGCTATATGGTTTTGTATAGATATTTTTATATACTTTTCATATACTTATTCTAATTAGTTAATATACTGAACAGTTCTCGCCACGATAAAGCTTAAATATTGCTGAAGTTGGCGTAAAATATCAAGCAGTCAATCATATCCTGATTGAGATTCGGTGCCTTGTATCATAAAGGGGAGTTTCATCGCGAATATTACTGAAAAGGGTAGTTTTACAAATAAAGTATTAAACATTTTAGAAATTGGGCGTCATTTCCGAGGTCACGCACCTTTAAAGTAGATCGGATCGATTTCCTGACGATTTCAATCCCCTGCATTCAAGTCATCTCTTTAATTGAATGTTGTTGCAACTTTCAAAACTATTTGGATCAATTTTAGCACCTGGAACATCATCTTCTGTTAGATTTATGTTGCGAATTAACGAGTAGATGCCTTTGATTTTATTCATTAGTTTGCATGAGGCGAGGTCATATGATTGAAATTTAAATATTTATGAGCTGCTGATGACGTTGCATCTGATTTTTGCTATTCAGTGAGCCTGTCGGGTAGTTATTTGTCAGCATCAACTTGTATATACCTGTGTTGTGAGTATTCGCTATTTATAGGGAATGGATAGACATACATAATCAAATCGAAACAACCTTCGTCTAATAGCGATTAAACAAATTAATTCAGTTCGCTAATTTTCCAGTAAGCATATAACTTATACATTCAGCAGTCGTTTGATGGATTAATGACAAAAAGAGTATTGCTTGTTTACAAAGAATGTCTAATGATACTGGCACCTAATTAAGAAGATATGTACAGTAGCACAATGTAAAGCACAGGTCGATATGAAAACGGACATAATTGGATCCACATTTTACATAACATGGGTAAGAATAATAATAGCCTCATGGAGGCTGTGTCATGTATTCACATGTGATAATGTACACTATAAACAAAAACTCACAGAGCTGATTATGTTAATTACGTCAATATTTTCCATGTATCATTGTAGCCAATTGGTTGGACTCTAGTGTATAAATCACACGACAAATTATAAAAAATACCTGTTTAAAAGAATATGTTAATGCAAAACTAAAGCCAACAAATCTATTCATTCGTGTAACTGCTTAAACAAACTTTCATACTTGATGAACATATAAATATTCAGTTACTTTCAAAATTACGACAATTGGTACAAATTTCTTTTCGTATTTCAGGCTTGCCATGATGGCCACTTTATTCGTAAGTGGTGTTCCCAACCTCTTCTTAAGAACAGACTACACAGTGGAGATTTCATGTTGGCATCTGCCTCGGTTGTGGTAATAACTTCAAGATTTCATCTTTTTCCCCAGGCATTAAACCTTCCAATTTTGAGTACCTCCACCTTCTACAAAATCCGAAGAACATACAATGTGCCTGGAGTAGACCAATGTTGGGATGTTGAGGACAAATATTACTGTATTTATTGATTGATTGATTGAATTTTGTTTAACGTCTACTCAGCAATATTTCAGCTATATCAAGACGAGAACAAGTTTGTAAATAAATAATCACTTTGGGGAATGGAAAGGGCCATGGGACGGGAAATTCTGACTGCCACAGGAAAAGTAGGGTGAAATCGTCAAAGGCGTGGAATTTAGCCTTGTAGCCGATCACCTACGGACCACCCCAAAAGGGCTTGCTACAAGGGTTCTTTAACGTGCAGGAAGCGTGGCATTTCTTCCAACACGTGGGCCTGAGTTTACACCCCATCCGAAAGATGGGTTGTGTATTTATTAATCCCGCACAACCACGGAATGGGTCCTATTTCTATATCCCGGGACCCTCGGGGTCAGCCCCCGTTTAGGAGGGGTCACACCCCGCAAGCCGGAGATACTAGGTCCTATTTCTATATCCCGGGGTTCCCTCGGGGTCCTCTGTTAGGAAGACTCATACTCCAAGCTCAGAGGATTGATTGATTGATTGAATATTGTTTAACGTCTACTCAGCAATATTTCAGCTATATCAAGACGAGAACAAGTTTGT
>MJUU01053512.1:67392-82346 GCA_002080025.1 Modiolus philippinarum
ACTACAATATACACGATTTCTGTCTTAAAACGCAGATTTTGTATGTTTTAGTTACATTTTAGAATTTTTACCAGTTTTACATGGAGTGGCACTCCCCGATTTTTACAAACAGGGTCTATTACTTTGTATTTATTAACTTTCTGGTAAAATTCGGTTGAGACCATCGAGTTTCCCAAGCGTGACTGAATAATACTAAATTAAAGGACAGAATTCTTTGAGCCACATCTCCTCAAAAACCATAGAAAATGGAAAGTATTTGTTATACAAGTTATAGAAATA
Source organism: Modiolus philippinarum (assembly GCA_002080025.1). Classification (NCBI taxonomy): domain Eukaryota; kingdom Metazoa; phylum Mollusca; class Bivalvia; order Mytilida; family Modiolidae; genus Modiolus; species Modiolus philippinarum. The sequence goes on from MJUU01053512.1 coordinate 67,672, forward strand.
TAACTAAATACCGAGGTTATAATACTATGAATTTAAATCCTGCATATGCGCATTTCGACAACTTATGTCTCTTCGGTGCAGATAAAATCTAAACGTTTGGAAGACCATTAACTCAAAGATGTCTAAAAACTGATAGAGAACAAATAACCAATATGACCTAAATGTAAAGCCAAAATCGGCTAACGACAGAGCTTTGCATGATGGAGATACTCATTGGAAATGATGTTTTGATCTTCCTAAATTTGTCTTAAAAACAATCACTGTTTTCTTAAAAACACCGATTTTATAAAATTAATCGATCTAGGAGATTTCTATTCCGGAGCTTGAAAGCTTTCACGCATATAAATGCTGTTAATAATATAGAACGACATATCAACATATATTCAAATAATTATACCCATCTTCAAATAATTGAAGATACTTAGGTCTAATTCAATTGCACCTTTCTTCAAATGAATTAAAGAAAGGTTTAATTTAAAAGAGCCTATCTTCAAATTAATTAAAGATATCTTTAAATTAATAAGAGATATCTTCAATTCAATTAAAGATAGGTTTAAGTAAGCGGAATAAAACCTATTTTTATAACTAGTTGAATAAAAGATATCTTTAATTCATTTGAAGATAGGTATAACTAATTTGAATATATATCAGTATGGCGTAGTAGGAACGCCAAATTAACATATAGTCAAATAATTAAAGATATAGGTGCAATTCATTTGAACCTATCTTCAAATCATGAAGGGAAACTAAACGTAACATTTATAGAATTAAAAATATCTTTAATTCATTTTAAGATAGGTACAATTGAGTTAAACCTATGTTCAATTCATAAAAAAATAGATCTAATTGAATTAAACCTATCTTTAATTCATTTGAAGATAGGTATAACCGGAATTAAACCTATCTTCAATCTTCAATTCATTTAAAGATAGGTATAAATGGAAATCCCCTTAATTCATTTAAAGATATGTTCAATTCATTTGAAGATAGGTTCAAATCAATTTTACCTATCTTTAATTGAATTGAAGATAGGTTTAATTCAATTAAAGATAGGTATATTCAATTTGACCTATCATTATACATTTAAAAAATAGGTGCAGTTTATTTAAAGATAGGTTCAACCGAAAAGGTTTAATTCAATTAAAGATATGTATATTCAATAGGACCTATCATTATATGTCTAATGTTTCAACAGAGAAATGCTAAAAAAAAATACGACGATTTACAGGTAAATTTGCCTCGACACCCAAAATTTGTAAGAAATGTAAATGTTTCAAATCCCTGTTATTTTAGTCCCAGTTTTGAGACACTGAATAACTTTCCCAAACAAAACCTGGCCTAAACAGGAAGGGATTATATGAATATACACTGGCCATGTTTGACTCAAATTATCTCCCCTACCTTATGGATGGTTTTGACAAAAAATCATGTGTTAAACCTAGTTCAATCATTAAAAGCTAACATAAAAATAGTTCATTTATACTAATTTCTTAAATTTTAAAAGATAAAAAAAGTTTGATAACAGCATTAAAATAATTTTGCAAATGAACATTATCAAAAAATACCAATTGAACCTAGTTTACAGAATATATCATTAATGTTTAAATACACTAAGAAGTGCTAAAATGACTAAGTTCAACAATTTATGGATTTGGAATGGAGCATTGAACCATTCCAATAATAAAATACAGAAAATAAGGACATATGTAAAGATGTTAATCATAAGTTCGGACCTGTTACGTCAAAAGTGTTTTATTCTATCTTATTGACAGATGATAAATATAAAATAAAAGTTGTAGAAAGGTATCCATTGATTGATTATCGTAGTGTATTTAAAAGAGTATTTAATAAGTTTATAGACAAGTTTTCACGTGATGTTATTTATAGAATTGTACACGAGGTATTACCTGTCAATTCTTTATTGTTTCGTTATAATATGTCAAAGTATAATAAATGTACATTTTGTCAGTCGGTTGAGACAATTTCTCATCTGTTTATAGAATGTGATTTTATTTCACAGCTGTATTTGTTGTTAAAGAATTGGATTTTAGCATTGTCCAATGGAAGTATTTCTTTTCAGAAAAATCATGTATTTTTTCAAGATATTAATGTTACTAATAAGCGTACTTTAAGTACAATTTTACTTTTAATTGCTTTATATTGTAAAACTATTTGGTTAAATAGAAATGATAAAAAGTTTACTGTTAAAACAATTACTAGTCAAGGTATTTATATGAATTTTTTGTATCAGTTAAAACTTAGAATTTTGGCAGATTTTATTAGATTTCCTCGTTTAAAGTTTAATGAATATTGGTGTGATACAGATTTATTTTGCACTGTTGACGATGATGATAATATCCAAATGAATTTCTTGTAAACTTGATTTATGTATATTATAACAGTATATTTGTTGTAATGATTGTACAATTGATTATCTGTGATATCTTTGTTTTTACCATATAATTGTACAATTGTAATTATATTTGTTACTGTACTTACCATGTAAATGATTGTATATACTGTTATTTCTGAATAAAGTGTTTGAAATATAAAAAAAAAAAATAAGAGACAGTAAAACAAATACTCCAGGAAATTTTACTCACTCACACATCCAGCAAAATTCATGGCCTTTTTTCCTGAAAGTTAAAATACCATACCGTAACTTTGGATACAGGTTACTTTTGATGTAAGGCAAATTACTTTGTAGCTTTTCACAATGTTTACACATAAATTATCATTACTTTATATATGATGTGAAATACAGATGCGCCAAATATGCAGTGCATGGATTTTCAATCAAAAACTTATTTTTTAAATCTTTTTTGTCAAATTTATAGTATACTACATTGTACAACTGAAAACAAATAAGATTCTGTGATCATTTGTGTGTGAATAGTTTAAAATGAGTTTGTGCCAAAAAGAGGAAAATCAACTTTAAATTATGCCTTTTTTCTGAAACACTAAACCGCAAAAAAGAAAACAACCAAAAACACATAACGAAACAAGCATAAACTGTACTTTAAAATTAGTTTGCAGGAAAAGAGGAATCCACTTTGATTCATTTCATTGTCTACTGGATACCCCCTTAGAAATGAACTGTAAGACAAGGATGTACCGCCAATAAATTTATCACAACAGATAACCTAAGTAAATTGGACATAAAATTAGTTCACTGTCAATGAATTGTGATGGAATCAGGAAGTACTATTACATATGATTGTTTAATAAATACGAGAATAAGCTTTTTAAGAAAAAGCTTGCCGCTTTTCAGCTTTTAATTATTTTACTTTTTACTTTAATAAAACATTGTCTTTATATACACTTTTTACAATGGAGAACAAAGGCAAGTGCAGAAAAAACTTAAATATTTTAACATTTGCTTGGGTTTATGAAAACCACCTGCAAACTGAGCACATACAGTCCTCATGAACCTGTGAGCAAAATCCATATTAAAATGCGATGAAACAGATGTTTTAAAAGTAGGTCTACAATAATATCTATACGTAAGCTTTTTTTCCCTCTTTAATATCTACATGTATACGTAAGCTAATGATTTGGAAGTGTCTTGCAAATGTAAGCTTGACTGACTGAGAGGTTTTTAACGTCCTTGACTACCTTTGTAGGTCTCGCACGGACGATGTAAGCTTACAGGATGACGTATATTATATATTAAATTTCAATTGCTTACAAAAAGTGATTTTTTAACTTTAAACTTTCAAATTGATTGTCAATCTTTGTATATTTCTTCAAAGTTTATACTAAATATTTAAAATAAACAATATTCAATTCAATGTTATGAACATAAAATATTTAAAGTCCATACAATTTCAGAAATTATGTGAAATGTTAAAAACAGTAATCTCGTTTCTTCGATCATTTGATCATCAAGGCCAGGCTCCCCGTCACAAATGACTGCATCTCTTTTTTTACTTGTGAGTAAACTGTTATAACTGAAAATTTAAAAGCTCAAGAAACATGAATAAATTGCCATAATTGCAATTAGTTACCATGTCGGAATCAGGGATCGGCTTTTGGTATTTGTTGTGAATCATGTATCATTCCAACGTTTTTCAGCATAATAATTACAAACTCATACATGAGCGTCATACTAGCATAGCACAATTTACGAGTTAACCAGAAACTTGACGATCCAACAGGAAGTTTGACCAAAGTTATAACCGCTTCTCGGGAGAAGCGGCAATTACAGATGATTTTAAGAAAAATATTTGTTGATAAACAGACCTCAACAAAAACTTCCAAAAGTGGTTGAAGCATTAAATATAGGTGAGATAAAATTATCAATGAATAATGAAGTACTAAACATGAGGAATAATTTGATAAAACATACTTGTAATGTAATGTGTAAGTTAAGCAATGAACCAAAACCCCCAAAATTTAACATAGTAATTTAAGCGTAAAAGGTACGTCAAAGTCACCCATTGCCCTAAGGTGATTTGGACTTTTCCCGAGGGATTCATATGCAGAAAGTAAATTCACAGTAACTTCGGTATTTAGTTATTTCATATAGTGTTGTCTGGTGCGTATAGTGCCAAACAACACTATAAGAAAGCGGTTCCCACGGGACAGGCTCATAATTTATTTAGTACAATAGAAAATCAAACAAATTGGAAAAAGGCAAATTATAGTAAACATTAAATCACGTGAGGTATAGTCCCGTCGTCAAGTTTAGTATCCCACTGTCAAGGTTAACGAATAACTGTTCAAATATAAACCTGAGATTATCCAATGAAATCATATGATTTTTACCAGTTATGTACTAAAATATCATATGATGTGTAGTTGTTGAGAAATGTATCTGACACACAAAATTTAACAAAAAGCACTCAAGCATAAAATATAGATCAAAGCTAATTAATTATCAATGATTTGGGTAGTACTGATCAAGGTGATTATACTCAAAATTTAATCACAGTCATTCAAGACAAAAATGTAGGTTATTGACACCCAATTGTTGATGAAATTGGTAGTTCTGCTTAAAATGAATGCTGAAGTGAAATATCATGCATCTACAATACATAGTAGTTGACAAATAGGCTTAAACACAAAACTTAAGCAAAGTAACTGAAGCATAAAATGTAGGTCTATTCCAAGCCCCTAAAGTGTCGAATGTCGAAATGCGCATATACAGAAAGTAAATTCACAGTAACTTCGGTATTTTATTATGTGAATTTATTCCATATCCTTTCGTTGTTTCTTACATACAGGCGGGTAACATACGGTACATACTCAGGGTACATATTGACTTACGCAGAGGTTTCGTTAAACGCTCATAAAATGCAAAATTTGGCAAAGAGATCATTTCATGGTTTTGTAAGTTCAAGGTTAATAGAAATTTGGAAGCGTATTACTACTACCAGTTTCATAAACATAATTGCTAGAATTGCTATCCTGCTCTTATGATAAGTTATTTAGAAACTGCCTAAAAGTAATAATTTAATCTATTACAGACTAGTGAACAATTTTGCTTCCAGGCAACGTCGGTATGTTGCAAAAAAGTGACTTCGTCAATACACGATCACTTACAGCTAGTATACATTTACTCCATATATCTTCCCAATAGTCAGGCCTGTCTGGCATGAAAATTATACCTGGCGTGTTATAGAAATTTACTGTTTTTATCAAAATTCTAACCACTTTAGAAATACTGAGGCTTCATTCCGTGTATGGCACTCGGTAGATGTCTTGGTACTGGATCTGGCTGTCTTTTTCTATAATTTTGGATTACTTTTGGATTATGGATTTCCATATTATTGGATTTTAATGCTGCTGGTGAGAGGTTACTCCTTGTAACGCGCGTACAGCATAACGAAATTTACTGTTTTTTATGCAACTTCGGTATTTTTTGTATGCAAGTTTTACCATGTATCCTGATAGAAGAATAGGGATTTGGTTTTAGAAGGAATAGAATAGAATCGATTGTCCAGAAAGTATGCTTAATCAGTATAAATAGTCTCCAGATTATAGAAACAGGAACACGTCATAAGAATGTCAAAACAAAAAAGCAGAACAGGGGGAAAATTTCTAGATCAAAAATTAAAAAAACCTGACAATTCAGATGTAAAACAAATGGAGACCAGATGAAAAGAAAAAAAACAACAAATAAACAAAATATTTAAGAACACAAAAAAATTAAGGCACTAACTTTGAGAATCCATATATATAATGGAGGCACCATCAGGTCCTCCAGTAAGGTAAGCAATAACGGTTCCAAATGAGACTTCCGTCAAAATATAAATAAAAAGTCGAGTGTCAATAAATAAAAGTGACAACAAAAGTCCGAATCGATCAAAGGAAGAGACCAGTAAGGAAAATCCGTATAATATTCGACTGAATCAGGGAAACACAATCCGACACAGAACATTTTTGGCAAGCCGTCAAAAGTCATAGCAGATATTTGTAACCTTGGTAATAATATGTCTACTGAAAGCATGGTCATCATTATGCCTATATTTGTACATAAGATGTAAACCAAAATTGCACTTTTAATCCAAATTCTCCAAAAATATTTCAAAACTTATTATCGAATCCTGTATTGTTACATAAATATCAACACTTAAAAAACTAGGGGCCTCGGTGGCCGAGTAGATGAGGTAGTTCTACTTCCTATACAACCACTGTAGTCTATCCCCACTGCGGTGTGATTTCGCGCCCCACTTTGTAACTTACAAAAAGGGTGCACTGGACTTACTATCGTAAGTGTTAAGGTATGTCAGTTACCTGCCCAAGGTCGGTGGTTCTCTCCAGGCACTACGCGTTCCTCCGCCACTAACACTGACCGTCATGAAATAGCTGAAATAATGCTGAAAGCGACAATAAACCCATACCAATCAATCAATCAGTAAAAAAATATAAACATGTTATGTATCTAGTAAAAGGGCATATTTAATTGTCAGTAGACATTTTTTTCTGACGGAAACAAACATTTGAATGAATAAGGTTTACAGCAGGTTTCCGCCTGTCCTAAGTCAGGAAATTTATTAAGCCTTTGTGTGTCTTGTCTTTTTTCTAGTAAGTTTACTTTATGTCTATAGGAGTCTAGGATGATGTTTATTTCGCTGAACTTTATTACTCTTTATTCAGGGGCCGACTCCGACCTGCCGTTGGGTGTGGGGTTTTCTCACCGTTCATTGAAGATTTTATGGTGGCTTTGAGTTGTTATTACTCCCCTTTGGGTCGTTGTCTCTTTGACACATTCCCCGTTTCCCTTCTTTTTTCCTATTTGAATGACCCCCGAGCGAACCCCGGGGTATAGAAATAGGACCTAGTATCTCCGGCTTGCGGGGTATGACCCCTCCTAAACGGGCTGACCCCGAGGGAACCCCTGGATATAGAAATAGGACCCATTCCGTGGTTGTGCGGGATTAATAAATACACAACCCATCTTTCGGATGGGATGCAAACTCAGGTCCACGTGTTGGAAGAAATGCCACGTTTCCTGCACGTTAAAGAACCCTTGTAGCAAGCTCTTTTGAGTGGTCCGTAGGTGATCGGCTACAAGGCTAAATTCCCCGCCCCTTTCGATTTCACCCTACTTTTCCAGTGGGAGTCAGAATTTCCCGTCCCATGATCCTTTCCATACCCAAAGTATTTATTAACAAACTTGTTCTCGTCTTGACATAGCTGAAATATTGCTCAGTAGTAAACAATATTCAATCAATCAATCAATCTATTTGAAGGAATAAAGAGGAGAAAGGCATTCAATAAGTTATTTGTTCCAGTTTTCCTTTTACTTTCAAATACAACAATGTTTAAGCTACTGATATGAATACATTGGCAATCGAAAACCGAAGCAAAAAAGATGAAAAAGAAATTGTAAATTAAAACACCAACCAACACGGCAATACCGTCAGATGCTCCTTAAACAGGGTAAGAATAATCTACTCTATGAGTGGTACCCTTTAAATAACAAAATACCGAAGTTACGTTGAATTTAGTTTCTGCAAATGCACATTTCGACAACTTATATCTCTTCAGTGCAGATCAAATCAGAACAGTTTGAAATCCATAAACGGAAATATGTGTAAAACCTGAAAGAGAACAAATTACCAATAGGATCTAAATAGAAAAGCCAAATCAGCTAAGAATGGAGCTATGCATGAGAGAGAAACTTCTTACTTTTGAACAAATTTCTTTAATACGTTATTTAAAGTTTTCGAATGAAATCGTTTTCGAGCCAGCACCGAAGAAGTATACTGGCTAGTGGGTTGGTGAATACCCTGTGGGACTAACAGTCGAATTTATTAGTACATGTACATGCTTGTCTAAGAAATGGTAACTGTCAGTAGTTACGAGGATTATACAATGAAGTTTGATAATTCAGTGAATGTATGAATTTGATATCTAATTGAATGTATGAAATTGAAACCTGCACTATAAAATTATGGAAAACATAAGACAACATGACAAAGATATAAAAATATACAAAAGTGGACAAGAACTATGATGCTTACACATGTTACACTCTTTAGTAACTAATACACAAATCTTCCAAATATGCAAAAAATGGAAAGGCTTTAACGCTGGATTGCTTGCAAGATGTATCAATTGTGAATATAACATACTGGTATTTATGACTGGCATTGAGTCAGAGTTTCAAGAGTTTACGAATATCTATCATAAATCTACAAAGCTATAAGTTAAAAACAAAAATAAAAAATAAATTGCGATGATACTTTCTGATTATGTTCCCAAACATCAATGTGATGATACCCAATCCTTTTGTTACGAAACACTGTAACGTACTATTCTTTCTTATAGTTGCTTATGACTCATAGAGGTAAAGGTTATTGAATGTAGGTCATTATGGATACTGAAATGCAGTTGGTGAGGGCAGTGTAGTGTTTTGATTATTCTTGAAGTTGTGTCAATCTGCAATTCGGCGATGAGAATGTCCGAACAATCATTTTGCAATGCGTATTCCAATAGCGTCTGTAAGTCTCATCCAATTTTGTTACTTCCGGGCACATAAATTGTACCCGGAAGTTACATTTTCAACAAAAATATGTGACGTTTCAAACGAAAACTGAAACGTCATAATCCTCAAACGTAATTTTTTGGCGGGAAACGTTTTCGAATTGCAATCTTATCGTAAATTATCGGGGGTTACATGACGAGACTTACAGATCCTATTGTTGATATTTACAAACGAAGCGCTCGAAAAACTAAAAAAGTGATCTTGTTACTTGTCTATTGCAGACAGGTAACCAGTGATTTTTTCGGTTAAAAGTACAATGAGTTAGTTAGTCCGCTACATTTTTGTTATCTTCTGAAAAAGTAAATTTTATATTTTCCCCTTTTTTCGTAAATAGCGGCATTTCTATGATGAATAGAATATTGCTTTATATTGCTTCATATAATGATTTTCCATGATATTTAAAAGAATATACTTAAATAAGAACGAAAAAAAATTTTGGGAGTTGTTGGATAATTATTCTTAAATATATGGTTCGGGTCATTTAGCTAAGCATCATATATTTGATTTAATTTATACAAATATGATATTTTATTCCCAAAGGATTTGTAAAAATCTAAATTATCACATTTTACTAAAATATATAATATTAAATTAGAAAATGTCAAGGGAAAATGGCGTGCCTAAATTAATCAAAGCAACAGCTACAGACTTAAACTTAGAGTCCGATATTCGCAACCTTCCAACAATAGGGAGATTTAAAAAAGCCTTGAACTCTAATACTTTTTCAAAACCTCCAAATTACTATTGTGTAGGTAATCGATATCTTAATATACTGCATACTGGACTCCGGCATAGAAGTAGCGCATTAAATGCAGACTTATTTCGTGTTGGTTTTACTGTTGATCCAGGTTGTGCCTGCGGATGGGTGTTAGAAAATTCCCTACATTACTTTTTTGAATGTAAAAGATACGTCAGAACCAGAGAACAATTTCGAAATAAGTTAGCTTTTCTATCTGAAATAAATATAGAGACTTTACTTCTTGGCAATGACACCTTATCTGATAATATAAATTCACAAATTTTCAAAACAGTCCATTGGTACATCAAACAGACAAAACGATTTGAATTGCATTAAGCACAAACTTCATGTAGTTACATTAACTGTTTTCTTTTTTCTTTTTTTTTTAGAATCTCTTATCTCTCTTTCATTCTCACTATAAAAAATTGTTATATAGCTCCACACATTCAATTTTGTTATGAAATTTACATATAAACAGATATATATATATATTTACATTGTAAATGATATTCTGATATGTATCAGTTTTTCTAAGTGTATTACTTCATATTGCTGACGAATGTAAAATTGTTTGTATATGTAATTTGATTGAAGAGGACCTTTGAAAGTTGTAATTACTTGTGTCCGATTCATTTGTTATACTTTAGCAATAAAATATGTTTAATTTAACAGCTAAAGTGCACTACAATAATAAACATTCGTTTGCGGGTGTTCTTTATAATAAAATAAATTTCATTCTAAATCCAAACTCAACCCTTTTACCGGTAGTAACAATCTGTTGGATTGATATAGGATCCACGCCGGTCAGAGAGTCATCTATATTTTATCTAATTATTCACTGTATGTTTTATATATGTTTTGTATTGTTTTGTATTGCTTTGACCCCAAGGGGTGTAATTTTGCAATAAAGATATATTATTAACCAGTCAGGTAAAATACGTGTAGGTGTTCAGTGGTCTTTGTTCTTGAAGTTGCCGGATTAGGTCTTGAGTTTCAAGGACTTGTTTTTTTTAGAAAAGCTCCATTCCAAAGACATTGCAAACAGATTTTGTTATAGATTCAGATAGCAGTCCTACCATCTATTTCTTGTTCTTTATCTTGTTTTTTTTATTATGTGTGAACGGAGTAATTTCAGTAGTTAAAGATTACATTTACTACTAGTGTATTGATTACATGCTTGAAAAGCACATTTTAACAGTTGATTTTAATTAAGTGGAAAAAACAATTCTTGTAATCACAGCTAACGTAAACACAATTAAGTTTTCAAAACATTTGTCGGAAAAAAAATCAAATTTTTAAGTAAGTTATTCCCTAGCTCTTTGATCTGTTTGCTTTCTTTTATCTATAAATTATAATCAGCAAACACTTGAATAAATTTCGTTTCATCTAAATAAAATATATATTTTGTTCCCAAGACAAGTATTGAAGCATGTTGGAAATGATGCACACAAGTTCCTAACTATCAAAATTCCAACAAAGCCTAGAACATTAACAACAATTAAGATCAACAAAATGAATCACAATTCCAAAATATCTTTTACCTCTACTGTACGAATTAATTTCTGTTCTGTAACGAACATGACTCTTTGACGTAACAACAAAATGGAAAAGTGAATAACAATGAAAAACTTATTCAAATTTTCAATGAAAAAAAGCAGGCATCTGGATGATATTCTATCTCTTGATAATCCTAAGTTTTCAAATTATGTCGACATCACTGAAACTGGGTACCACGAACAGTTATTCTGAATATTACCTTTTCATGATATAACTCCATTGAGACCAATAAAAAAATGCGCGTTGGTGTAAATCTTAATGTCGGTAAATTGAAAGTTTTGCCACTTCCTTGACCGCAGCAATATTTAAATTTTTAGATTCGCACGCGTTTGTTCTTTTCTTTCTGACTTCTTTGCTTTTACGCTAAACTTAGCGATTTCAAATTTAATGAAAATATGAACATTTGATGCTGAAATATTAGGTAACTTACAAACAGCTTATCAATAAGGGTTTCTTCTCTTTGTAATTATGAAAAATATTGTTAAAAATGTAAGAAACTGATTTAAAAAATCCAGGAAAGACGTTTATCTGTTAAATTACCTGAAGTCTAAGTTCTGATGACCTGCTGATTTTAAACGTACATGCATACTAGCCTCACTGATATTTTCCATTTCTAATAACAAACATGATTATCCTATACCAAAATCTTCTGGAAGTTTCGACATTGATTTTTCATACTTATATTTCTGAATCACCTCTTGCTTCATCTGTTCTTGTTCGAGGGATTGGTTTTGTAGTAAGTAGTCTAACAGTATTGGTGTTTATTCTTTTATTATACTCTCGAGACGGGGAGGTCTTGGTGCCCCTAAACCGATAAACCCTACCACTGTCTTGTGCTTTGTTCGGTACCAAGTCCGGCTGTCCCGAGTTAAGATCCTAATTCACAATTCTTTTGTTTGGCGTTTGTGTTTTTAGGCGCAGGTCTTGGTACATTTATATATTGTGTCCTATCATCGAAATGTTAAGTCATTGTATGTGTGCCATGTTCTCTTTTCAATTTGATTTAAATTATAAAATAAATATTGTACACAATACCAGTATCCTGCAAGTTTTGTTATGATACAATTCTGGTTCAATATCTTTCAACAGCTTCGATAATAATACTGTTATATCGGTATTTTGTATTTGTTACCACTGAGCCGATGCCACTGCTGGTGGACTGTTAGTCCCCGAAGGTATTCAACAACCCAGTAGCCAGTATTTTGGTTCTGGCTCGAAAACAATTTTTTTTTAATTTGTGATATCTAAATTTAAAAAAAAATTGTTTAAATCTAAGGAGTATCTCTCACTCTTGCATAGCTCTGTCCTTAGATAATTTTGGCTTCCTGTTTAGATCCTATTGGTAATTTGTTCTATATCAGCCTTTATACATGTTTCGGTTCATGGATTTCCTAATGTTTTGATTTGATCTGCACTGATGAGACATAAGTTGTCGAAATGCGCATATGCAGAACCTAAATTCATAGAAACCTCGGTATTTTGTATTTGTTACCACTGGGCCGATGCCACTGCTGGTGGAAAGTTAGTCCCCGAGGGTATTCAACAATCCAGTAGCCAGTACTTTTGTGCTGGCCCGAAAACCGATGTTATGAAAAAATTTGCAATATCTAAATTTAAGAAAACTTTGTTTAAACCTAAGGAGTATCTCCCTCTGTCATAGCTCTATTCTTAGCTGATTTTGGCTTCCTATTTAGATCATATTGGTAATTTGTTCTCTATCAGCTTTTATTTATATTTCGGTTTATGGATTTCCAAATGTTTTGATTTGATCTGCACTGATGAGACATAAAATGTCGAAATGCGCATATGCAGAACCTAAATTTATAATAACCTCGGTATTTTGTATTTATACCAATATTTCAATCACCTACAGGAGATCCAGGAAGCCGTTATTTTTTCATTAATTTTGGATTTCAATGTTTCAAAACCCGTATAATAAACATAGGACCCTGTTAAAATACAATGAATTGGTTGTGAAGTGGCATTGGCATTAGGGTCGATCAGGTCATAATGCAAGTCTTCAAATTCAAACATGATGACTTCTCTTAACCAATAGTCAACTTCCCTTTACTTTGTAGCAACGTTCCTAAAGCGCACGCATATGGAATTTACATCTCCCAACTCATTAGCAACTCAAAGGCCAGTGGTCGACACAGTGACTTTTTTGATAGAGTACGATTGCTCACAAATAGGCTACTTAAGCAAGTCTAAGGGTATGTTACCCATAATTTGAGGTCATCACTACAGAGGTTTTACGGTCGACATCACTATTTTGTTGACCGCTATATGATATCTGTTTCCAAGATGACAACAGATCTTTCCCTTTACAGCGGCCAAAGTTTGTTTCCTCTACCAGATTTAACCTACTACCGTATTTTACATATGAAAAGGAAAGGAAATGGGGTAAATATCAAGGAGACATCATCCCATCTACAGGTTAAAATGACCCAAAACAATGCAGCAAGGGGTCATCGTACGGTCTTCAACACAGTGAGGAACCTCACACCATATAGCAAGCCCTTAAATGGCCCCCAAAAAGGTAAAAAGGTGAAGAAATCAATGGAAACAAACCACATACAACATCCCGAATATCAAGAAACTAAAATTTTATAAGAAGACAAGGACAAGCCAATGACCAACATAATCCTGACTTGGGAAAGGTGCAAAAATTGCGGTTGGGTTAAACTCGTTTTCTTGGATCAAATCCTCCCCTTATGTGTGGTGAATGGTTAAAAAATAAATACACAAAAAGACTCATAGTAAAAATCAATCTAGAAAAAAGTCCAACTCATCAAGACAAGTACCTTTACAATGAAGTGCATAAAACATGAAGACAATACACATGGGTACTGTCCTGACAAATGCTCGAAGTTACTGACAGCTAGCTAAGGACATAATTTCCGTTGACTATGATATCAAGCCTTCTTACATATAAAACTTCTAAATAGATTTCGTATAACAACATCATCAATTATGAAAGAAGAACATGATAATGTGCAATGCCAAATACTGCCAATATGAAATTTGTTTAATTTAGTTATGGTGTAATGCATTTAGGAGCTGATCAATATCTTTGCCAACAAAACCATGAAGACAATACACACGGGTACTGTCCTGACAAATGCTCCATTTACTTACAACTAGCTAAGGACATAATTTCCGTTGACTATGATATCAAGCCTTCTTACATATAAACTTCTAAATAAATTTCGTATAATAAGATCATCAATTATGAAAGAAGAACATGATATTGTGCAATGCCAAATACTGCCAATATGAAATTTGTTTCAATTTAGTTATGGTGTGGGAGCTGATTAATATCTTTGCCAACAAAATCCAGAAGTAAAGATTTAACAACAATGCTGTATTTTTATCCTTTATGAA
>MJUU01053513.1:0-10131 GCA_002080025.1 Modiolus philippinarum
AGCAGTATCTAAATCACTCTTTGTAACAGTACCCTGAAGGGATTTTTTTAATGTCACCAAGATCACTTTGTAGACCTATCAAGTCAATACCCTCAAGACTTTCTTCTGCTACATCTGAATGTGTTCGTTTGTTCTGCTTTGATGGTTTCTCCATTGTTGATTCATTACTACCAGTCTTTTTTGCAGCTAACAAAGTTTGTACACATTTAACACCTTTTCCACCTTTCTGACTTTTATCTCCTTGGCCAGGCATTATGTAATTTAAAAAACAGTTCACTGATATAAGAGAATGATCTGCAGAAATGAAAATGCACTTCCCACAAGTTCTGGATTCATGAAAAACACTAAATAATTAGATTTCCAGGTTGTTCATCACTTCCTCTATATGGTGATATAAAAAATTTCCATCAATAATAACAAAAATTGGTTCAAATTTGCCAAAATCTGCAGAGCCACAAAATCAGCTCACTACTATAGCGGCCATCTTTAATCCTTGGTGCGGAGGAGAAGGATGCTATGACCTTGACCTTGGCCCCACGCTAATGTATGAAAAACTTAAACTTTGGCTATTAGAATCACAATTTTAGGGATAGGTGCTTGATACTTGGTATGTGACTTCCTTATGACGAGAGCTATCTGTGGTACGGAGGATAATGATGCTATGACCTTGACCTTGCCATGAATACAAAGGTATAACCAAGATTTTCATCATACATGTAGTGGAATTCACATCGAAGGAGACTATTGGAGTACCCTGGCGTCCGCACCCACATTTAAGTTCACGTCTGAGTTCATATCTAAGCAACCATACTGGTAGGATTATCAAACCTTGCACATGTATGGTAGGTTTGCATCCAGACAAAAGTAGGTCACTAACCTGTATTATCTGCTTGAACAACCTACATTCAAGTTCACATCTAAGTGTTAGCGTTGTCTAAAGTTTTAGAAAAGAGGTGTCAGAATAAAACAAGACTGAGTTGTCAGAGAAGACAACTTAGCTCGCCGGGTCAAAATATCTGAGACCAATGTCAAGGTCAAGGTCACAGCATCCTTATCGTCTGTACCACAGAAAGCTCTCATCATAAGGAAGTCACATACCTAGTATCAAGTACCTATACCTAAAAGTATGACTTTACCAGTAAATTACAACAATATATCGATCACCGCTTCCCTCCAGGGGGCGTTCCGATGGAATGAAATATGAATGAAAAATCTTCCATATCAATATAAAAGCCTTACATATTAATCAAAAAGGCTTCCATTTCAATAACAATAACCTTCCATATTAATGAAAAGGTCTTTCATATCAATAAAAAAATCTTACATCTTAATAAAAAATTCTTCCATATTAATAAAAAAAATCTTCCATATTAATAAAAAAAATCTTCCATATTAATGAAAAATCTTCCATATTAACCAAAAAATCTTCCATATTAATAAGAAAATCTTCCATATTAATAAGAAAATCTTCCATATTAATAAAAAATCTTCCATATTAATAGAATTTCTTTAATCTAAATGTTAAAAAGTTGCATCATAATAGAAAAATCGTACATTTTAATGAGAAATTGAATCCATTTTAATAGAAAATAAGGAATTTAAAGTTACTATGTATAGAATTTTGCAACACATTACTTGCCATATTATGGGATTCTTAAATTATACGTTCCTTAATACAAACTCCTATGTTGAAAGTCGTGAGTTGGGACTGTTTGTTTATATGAGTTTGATGCATATTTAAAATCACACTCTGATTATTATTTTTTTGTTTATTCAATATCTTTAAACTTTGAATGTAACTTTCTTCTTATTTATATATTTTTGATAGAACCTGATGGAACTTACTGCATCCACCATACGAACTGAATTCATCCAGCGTCAAAGTCACATTGTGCCAAAAAGTGATTTTATTGTGCAATGTTCTGGTCTTCATTTATGCACTGTTTGTGTTGGGGTTATTAATAAATTAAACATTTTATTGTACTTACATAATTTAAGCTGATCAAGAAATATTAAGTTTTCCCTTCTGTTCCCTTATCGGCAATGCTTCTACATGAGCCTAGACATTTTGATAAACAACGTGTTTGGTGATATTGTTTATTGTAATTGTAAATTATACTGCAGCACTATATTATCACCTGTGTTGGTTATACTCAAAGAATATTGACCTTCGCTGACATTAAAAGACCAAAAAATCTATTCCTTCGTACTTAAAAATTCAAAAGTAAATATCACTCAAAATACTTGTTGGGACATCTTGAAATTTTTACACATTGTTTCTCATATTACGAAATTACGAAGAGAAAAATTCTGAAAAAAGGAATCTGTTTTGAAAGGTCAATTTCTTTCTCTTAAAAAAAAAAAAAAAAAAACAAAAAAACAACGGATATGGTTCAAAATAATGAATTTTGAAACTTTGGTGCTCCTACTCATTCCATAGAAACCGTTGCTGTGACTTTCGAATGAAACTTTTTCGACAAAAATGGATTCGGTTGTGCTCGATATTTAAAATATGAATACATCCTATATAGATAGCAAATATCATTCTAAACTTCTATATAATCTTTCTAAATTATAAAAGCATTCTTGAAAAATAAACGAAATTCCAGTTTCAGTAAAAATACAATTTTTCGTGATAGTTTAAGCACAAATCTAAAAAATCATAATACCGATATTTTCAATACATCAAAATCCGACAAGAGAACAACTTCATAAACTGTCCTTAGAGCTCACAGTTCCTGATTTTCAAAATCTGTGTCCCGGCTTTTATAGAAATTGACCTGGCTTTCATGCGATTGGTCCAGGTATTTATTCGATGCGAATATTTTAACAATAACGTTAAATCTTTGTATTCCAATCCAATAACGAAAATGATATATTTGATCTTACGGTATCGCAGAGGCTTAAAAAGGACCAACGATGCAGTTTTTCACAAATAAAAACATACTAGGCAAAGAAATCGAATAAAAAAGCAACAGTCATAACGGAAAAAAAATCGAAAAGGAAGTTGATTTATTGAATCCCAATTTATGAAATAACTCATTTAGTGCATATTTTTTTTTCAAAACTGAACGGAGACTTTCAAAGAATATAGAACACGTGGTGTAAATTAAACAGCATATGTTTTGCCCCGTGTTTGTGCGAATTGGACATTATACTGGTACGTACACATGTACGTGCCATATTTATTTGACAAAATATCATATATGTGTCTTTTTTAAAATATTTTGATAAAGGTATCATAATCATTGAAACACTTATTTGAAACTCAGACCATAGTTGCAATATTGCATTTGGAAAAACACAACAAAAAAACCCCCCAAAAAACAAAAACAAAAACAAAAACAAACAAACAAACAAACAAACGATAGGGAGTGACTCTTTAGTCTAACACTATAATGACTTTTATTTTTCACTCACTCTTTTGATATCTTATAAAAATATACTTATGGTTTCCTATCATGGTGCTCTTGAAAGCGTTGGGCACATTTCTAGATTTCCTGTCAAGGGGAAGTGGAAAAGGGGGACACAATTCTCCCAATTTCCATCTTGTCGATTTTTCAAGTTTTAACTAAAAAACTTTGATTTGAGGGGTGAAATGTTCTATTTAGTTCCGTCCTTAACACTTGAATTTGTTGCACAACGTATTTGAACATTTTCATGGCATCTACTAAAACATAACTTGAATGTTTTATTTCAGGGGAGGCTTGAGCGATTTTGTCTAGGATAATAATTTATTTTCATAAAAATTTCGAACAAATTATTTATATCTACATGTACCAACTGTTACATCAAAAAATTTACTTACATTTTCAACCCACAAAAGATTCTTCAAATCAAAATTAAATTATTCATTTTCATGATTAGTAGGATTAAAATATTTTTTTCCAACACGATTAAATCATTTATTTACAAAATCGCACAAACTCCCATCCCCCGAAAATCAAATGGTTGTCCCCTAAGGATGGACGTCGCTTGTCTATACAATATCATTGATAAACACTTTTAAAATGTAACTATCTCGGCATTTCATATTCAGGTTTTACTAATATTAAAATATCAAAACATTCGTGCGTTGGCATTTTCTTTATTCTTATTTTGTCTCGTGTGCATTTTATCAATAACAATAATTTTTTTATGCTGAATCAGAAAATACATTTTGCTGTTAAATGGTTGATTAAATAGAAATTTTCAAGGCATTGGTAAGTAATCTTTGCTATATCTATTTTTTTTTGTAAATTTTGTTGAAAACTTAGGAGTATCTGCCTCATGCAAAGCTCTGTCCTTAGCTGAATTTTACATTTAGATCGTTCTCTATCAGTTTTTAAACATCTTTGAGTTAATGGTCTTCCAAACGTTTGGATTTTATCTGCACTGAAGAGACATAAGTTGTCGAAATGCGCATCAGCAGAAAGTGTATTCACAGTAACTTCGGTATTTAGTTATTAATTATTAATCATTAAATTATCATCACCCTAATTGTTCGTGAAATTTAGAAAGACTCTTGAAACACTTATGAAATTTTCATGTCAGTGGGGTATTGGAAATAGTATTTCTGGAAGGATGTGCATATAAATGTTGTTTATTATGCTTCCTTTTTATAAAGTTCAAAATAATTGACATCTTATTAAAAACATAGCAACAAAAACCCGAAATGGCAGTAAATAGTAGATTTGCAGGTAGCAATTTCGATAGCTTATATATCTGAAGTGTAAATCAAATCAAAACAATTGGAAGACACGGAATCAAAATATCTTAAAGAGCAAGAAGAGAAATAATTCGTAAAGGTTCTATGGAACCTAGTGTCTCGCCTTCTCACCATGCTTTCATTATAATTTGGCCTATATTAAGATGAGGTTACTAAGAATTCTAAATTTAAGAAGTCATTGGTCTTTGAGAGTATCAGGAATTTTACCAAAATTGGAACCAACAATTTTTGAAATCTAACCTTTGGCAACATTTGTTTTGACAAAAAGAATGGTTGCTGACAAGAATTTCAAAATATTGCTCGTCTTTGACTAAGTTTGAGAGTATCAGGAAATTTACCAAAATTAGAATCAAAATTTTTGAAATCTAAGCATTGAAAATTTTTGTTTTCACTTAAATTCATTCAAAAAGCATTGTTGCTAACAATAATTTCCAAAAACTGCTGGTCTTTGGGAGTTGCAGGAGATTTACCGAAATTAGAACCATATTTTTTTCTTCTTAGTTTTCAGAATTATGTCTGGTATGAAAAATTGCTAAACTATTTGATTGTATGCAAAAATTTCAAATTGTTGGTCTTTGACATTTTCAGGAAATTTACCAAAGTTGGAACCGGAATAAAATTCTGAAAATTTATTGCTTATCTATAGACTATTCAACAATTCTACATCAAATTTAAATTTTCTAAGTTCCAATTTGTTTAAACATTGTTGATATTATGGACCAAAGTGAAAATTTAGTCAAATTCATTGATGCGAAAAATAAAGGTCAAGGTGACAATTCTGGTACATGTTGTATGGATGTTTGTTACTACTAAAGATGTAACCACTTACCAACTATCGTCTGTCTATGGCATGTAGTTGCCGAGATATAGTGGAAACAAAAAAAATGATTGAAAAAACAGTCCAACAAATAGTAAAATGCGGAAAAATTGGAATATTTTTTTTTTTCAAAAATATACTTGGGATTCAATAATGAAGTTGTTATGAATATTGTGTCAAGATTTCATTGATATTGTGCAAGATTTCATAAAGTTATTAAAGTTCAAAAAAGCTTAACATTTGGGTTAACCAAGTGTTGACGACGACACCGACGACGTCGACGACGGAATCTATGGTCGCTATGTCTCGTCTTCGCGACTTTCGTCGCAGGCGAGACAAAAATTACCGATTTTATTCAAATAAACTACAGATTCAAAATATACTTTTATGAATATAAAAAACAAGGGTATCAATTTATGTAATTTCAATTTGATGTATACACAAAGTATTTGATAGTTTTCAAAATCATATTATAAAAGTACTCAATCAATGCAATCATTGTTTTTTCGAAAATTCTTATTTTTATATGTATTTTTTTGCGATTATTACATTGTTATCGATAACTGCAGTGTTCATCAATTGCTATGCCATATGAAGTGGTTCTTTACAATAATATCTAAGAACAAAGACTTTGAAACGTCGCATCATACGTTTTTCCTGACTGACATTCTTCTACGTCAATACGAATTTCTGTTTTTCCGAATAAAACTTTTATTTTAAATTCATGTTGAACATCATGAGGTTCTGGAATTTTTACTAAAAGATTTCCGACAAGCTGACAGTCTTTCGTGTCAGAATAAAGTGGATCAGGATTAGTAGAGCAAACAATTTTTATAAGCGCATTGCTTTGAAAGCGAAATGAGTGGTACATCTTTTCCACAATGTCTCCAATTTTGACTTGAGTGTTTATCTTTGTCAAAACGTCAAACGTATTTTTACATACCCGCCTGCCATCGATTGTTTCCGAGTGATCAGCATCATGTTTTGAGGGATCAAAGACCCTTGTTACTGATAAACCATAGGTAAACTTCGTTACTCGAATGGCTATTATTTCTGGATTGTGCCCAAACAAAACAGCTCCCTGGAGAACGGACAAACCACAATTAATCGGAACGATTATTTTTTTCTCCTTAAAATTCTGTTTTACTGCTTTTTGAATTGCAAGACATTCAGCAAATCCCCCTACAAGTATGATATGCTGAATGTTATGTCCATCAACTCTTTCTAACGTATTCTTTATTAACTCTATCACATTTTGTGTTGTTTTTGAAAACAAGTCAGAGATGTCTTTTGCACTGAAGCGTAACTTGTTCCCCTTAAGACCTACGGAGTAAGAAGAAGATTCTATCACTTCCTTCAAATTCACACTTTTATCTTTAATGCGTTCGCAAATACTTTGTACCTGGCTACAAGGAAACGTGAAATTGATCACAAAATCTGTTTCATCAGGGTCAAAGTGTCTTTTTTTTTGTTCAAAAGATCTGACGAGTTCAATATATTCTTCAAGATCTTCATCTCTAAGTTCATTCTCGAAGACAGAATGTTCACTGTCTTCTGTTTTGAGGTCAAGGATTTTATCTAACAACTTAAAAAAGGCCCGATTAACTGTGAAACCACCACAGTTGTTTCCATCAGCACGACAAATCTCCTTCAACGTATTATCAGGACACCTTTGGTGTACTGTAATATCTACTGTTCCACCTAAAAAAGAAAAAAAAACATATTTGGCAATATGATATTGAAGTCCTCGCCAAAATTTAGAAAATGCAATAATTATAGGGTTTCATTATGAGTGAGACTTGTATATCACTTGTAATCAACTCGAGCTATTCAATTACACAATATTAATTAACGAGCTTCAACGAGTTAATTATTATTTGTAATTAAATAGCAAGAGTTGATAACAAGCGATATACAAGCCTCATGAGTTGTGAAAACTATTTCTCTTATAATAAATTTCCTTTGTAATCTTTTCTGCTGTGTTCTACCAATAATGTTAAGTTGGGAGAATTCAGTTTGTTGTGATAACATTGGATATAAATTATGTACTTAAAACTTATCCTTATAATGCATGTAAAGTCTAACAATCAATTTTACCGTATATAAAGTAGAAACTATAAACAACGATACGTGTCGTCGATGTAGGAACTATGTTGCATAATAAGCATATTTACACAAAAATCAATAGTAATGACAGGTACATGGTTCCGCGCTGTTGACAAACCTGGATATATTTTCAGAAGAGTCGGATGAATTGTAATTACAGTTTTAAACATCTTTAATAAAATTCATTTCTGCTTGTCAGACAAGTGAAAATATTAATGAATTATTTGTAATTAAATGCATGTGTAAATTTCTCTGTATTTGTGGTCAGTGATTCTGATGTCAATTTCCAAGTGTCAATGAGCTCAATACACATAACATCAACACAGAAATAATGACACAGAACTTTTAGCAATAAAACAATATATTTCAATTGGCAAAAATATATTCAACCGTTTGGGAGAATGAATTAATTTGTCAGTACACACAAAGTTAATTCTTTTTATTTCTTCTTCTTTTCCATAAAATTGAAAAGAATGCAGACGACATGATGAAATGAGCACAGCATTAAAAATAACAAAAGGGTTTCGATGATGTGGTTTTGACCCGATGTGTGAAATCCTGAACAACCAATGAAAATACGGCTGAAAAGTTATCTAATCATATGAAAGGTAAATGAAATGATAGCATAAAAGTTATCACTAAGTGATACGAAAATTATCTAATCGTGTAAGAAATAGATATTGCTGTCACATCATAAGAGAATAGTCATTAAAATGTTTCTAAGAAACAAAGTAAATGTTTAGAGCTTGTTATAAAATATTTATAGTATAACTAATCAACCGTCGAGAATATTAATAAAATGTCACGAGTGCCAAACAACACAGAAAGATTAAACGAGTTGTGCAACTTGTTCCGCGACGAGTTTATCAACACGCGTGACATTTTTTATATTAGTTTTGGAAACTTTGGCAGGATTTATTTGATGTAGGAGTGACATTTCCCATATTTTCAATCACATTGAACCTTTCTTCTTCATTTATTCGTTGTTTTATTATAGCTGATGCTTGACGTAAAACAATTGGATCAAATCAATTTCAGATATATGCTCC
Organism: Modiolus philippinarum; assembly: GCA_002080025.1. Taxonomy (NCBI): domain Eukaryota; kingdom Metazoa; phylum Mollusca; class Bivalvia; order Mytilida; family Modiolidae; genus Modiolus; species Modiolus philippinarum. The sequence goes on from MJUU01053513.1 coordinate 8,681, forward strand.
AGGTTTATATGATTTATAGGATTAACGGGGAATTTTATAAATTCTAGAACGCTGAAAGTTCCGATTTTTCATCAATTTTCGGGCTAATCACTCGAATACAGTCTACAAACGTGTCTAAAATGGCATATTATGATATTATTCATGCAAAATTGATATTTACACCATAAAAGTAGCGTGTTATAACCATTTATATACGACAGTCGGTGAATCTTACCAATTTTTGCTATACTTTTTTTGTGTAGCAGAAGGTTTTATTGATGTATGATTTTTATATTTCCTAAAAATGACCATTATTTGTATCAGTTATAAAGTAAATATAATACGCTTTCACTTTATTTCTATTCTAAATTATATTAGTTTACACAGCAATAATATAAGGCAAAAGAAAGGGAAAATGAAAATGTTCAAGCATCTATTTATTCGGTCTGTTTTAAGATGTATCGATGGTTGTCCAATACTTGTTCATTTAGGTTGCATTTATTAAAAAAAATACAAAATAGTTATTTAAAAAATGACTAAATACCGAAGTTACTGTGAATTTAAATGTAAAGATGGGTCAAAAGTATTTAAATTTTTATTCCATATCACTTTTACAACATTTTCATTATAAAAACACATTGCTTAAAATCATTTGCTAGATTTACAGAACACAAAAATTATGTGCAAGGGAGATAATTTGACATAGATATCACTAGATAAATTAACATTTCGCAATTTATCTCTCTTATTTCAACGGTGACCCCTAATTTTTATTCTTTTTATGAAAACTATATAATGATTTCAAAATACATGCAAAATATGAACAAAATCTATAAAAGATTTATTCTCTCATATAGTAATTTTCACTATCATTTCTATGTAAAATTCTTAAATTTTCAATATCAGTTTTTGCGCTTAAATGTACGGTGACTCCTTTTATCTTTTTTCAGCGGAAACAATTATGTTAACATCTTTTTATTATATATTTATTTATTTATTTTCTACTTTATATTACATCGTTAGCTTTTCTATGTCATGAAGAACGGAAATATCTTTGTGTCAATTTTCATTGTTAGTGTTATCAAACCAACAACGACTTTTTTTATCGCACATGCAAACACGTGCGTAGAGAATTAATCAGCCTGAAGAAGCCTGTGGAAAGGCGAAAATTTGCTGTGAATTTAACATCAATTTATGTTTTAGTGTTGTTATAATTATTTTACACAGACACACACACACACACACACACATATATATATATATATATATATATATATATATATGTATGTATCAACTAGTGCGATTTGCACGCGTCTGTTCTACTCTTGAGGACTTAAATGGACGTAATCTTACTATCAAGAGTGCGACAATGTTTTACCAGTAGACTAGGCTCCTTGAGCTAACCGGCAGTTTAGCGGCAAGCACTTCTTGACCCATCTTTCTAAATTACGTTTTGTCTTATTTTTTCCTTA
>MJUU01053516.1:7945-35233 GCA_002080025.1 Modiolus philippinarum
ATGACAAAAACTAGAACACAGAAAAACAAAGATAAAACAAGGACATGAAACAGCCACAAGGTACGGAAATAAAAAGTCAAAGTACAGAAACATGACAAAAACTAGAACACAGAAAAACAAAGACAAAACAAGGACATGAAACAGCCACAAGGTAAGGAAATAAAAAGTCAAAGTCCAGAAACATGACAAAAACTAGAACACAGAAAAACAAAGACTGAACAAGGACATGGAACAGCCACAAGGTACGGAAATAAAAAGTCAAATTCCAGAAACGAAACATGACAAAAATAGAACACAGAAAAACAAAGATAAAACAAGGACATGAAACAGCCACAAGGTAAGGAAAAAAAGTCAAAGTCCAGAAACATGACAAAAACTAGAACACAGAAAAACAGACAAAACAAGGACATGAAACAGCCACAAGGTACGGAAATAAAAAGTCAAAGTCCAGAAACATGACAAAAACTAGAACAGAAAAACAAAGACAATACAAGGACATGAAATAGCCACAAGGTACGGAAATAAAAAGTCAAAGTCCAGAAACATGACAAAAACTAGAACACAGAAAAACAAAGACAAAACAAGGACATGAAACAGCCACAAGGTAAGGAAATAAAAAGTCAAAGTCCAGAAACATGACAAGAACTAGAACACAGAAAAACAAAGACAAAAGGACATGAAACAGCCACAAGGTACGGAAATAAAAAGTCAAAGTCCAGAAACATGACAAAAACTAGAACACAGAAAAACAAAGATAAAACAAGGACAGCCACAAGGCACAGAAATAAAAAGTCACCATTGATATAATTAACATAGCTTTGTTTTTGGTATTCTAATTGCGAAGTTTCGGCATCATAAAATTTCATCACGCACAATATGTTCTTTTCTGTGGTCTCACTAATGATTGTCAGGTTTAAGATTAATACAAACCCTCAAGTTTAATCCTGTCAATTACAATTAATATTTTTTTTTGCACATGGACAACATTTTGCACTCGACACATTTGAATATCACGTTAATTTTAGAAATTTTCATAAAATTCTAATCATTTTGTTTTATTTTTTAAAACCAAAAAAAGCCCATTTTAAAGCAATGAAAAAAAATCAATATCTGAAAGCCTTATAAAAAAAAATAAGAGATTCATCCCAACCTATTTTCTATATTAAAATAAGACAGAAAAAAACTTTGTTGTCCCTAGCTTTTATTCAATTTCACTCTGAATGCTACTCCACTTTATGTCAGGTTTTGACTTCAAAACATGCTTACTTACCCTAATTGATTCTTTTAAGAACGATGATTAAAGGATGTAACCCATTAGGTAAAATGAAATAAAACTTAACGAAAGAACGGTACCGTGGTCATCCTGTCATTAATAAGTTCCTATTTGTAATCTCTTGAAGGGCAATGTAATTAATGAACATCAGTTTATATATTTCATCTAAATTTTGATGTTAATGTTTTGGATAGATCTAGGATTTGATTTGTTTATTGAAGTCTTTAAATGTCTTGAGTTTCTTTAACTGTCTACGACCTTTCAATAACAAATGCCGTTGAGCTGCTACCGGACACTACCGCAATAAAAGGGGAGGTTTGGCGCACCATAAAACCGGTTTAAGCCACCATTTTCCATAGCGGTCGACAAATTTTCAGGTTGTTGTCTACCTGCTTTGTCCTTTTGCCTCTTGGAATTCTGCTCTAGACAATTCTGTTATGTAATTTTGTTACTTCCCCATTTACTCAAGAATGTTCGCTGGTCAACATGAAAATTAATAATAGTAGGTTGTTTTTTTTTGTTTGTTTTTTTTGTTAAAAACTGAAAAAAGAAATGATTCAATCGAAAAAATGACAAGTCGCTGATGTCGTTTTTGAGATATAACCGATTAAAAATTTGGCGGGAAACTAAACTCTTCTGAGTTTATCAGAGGTTTAACATAATCAATGTTTATCAAAGAACGAAGGTGACAAAATTAATATGATTTAATGAAACTTTGTCAGAATCCTGCGTAAGATGGAATATAAAATGAAAGCATCAAAACAAAATATGGGGGTCTACAGGCAAAAATTTATATATAAATCAAAATTGAATGGACAAATCCAGGGGACTCTGAAAATCTTATAGACATACCAAAACGTGACCAGCGAGCATCCATTAAGAAATAAAGTATCATTCAAATATTTTGGAGGGGGAAGGGTTCCTTTTATTTGAGAAATAATTCATGTGTTGCCGGTCGAATTATTTCAACGAGTAAAAATGTTGCACTTCATGGTAGTTCGTGGTCTTTCAAATGTTAAGTTTGGTTTGATCTGCACCAAAGAGACAAAAGTTATCGAAATGGTAGATACTAAATTTACAGTAACCTCGTATTTATTAATATTTCTAAATAAATGCATTTTCGTGCAAAATGGTCCATCATGAGAAAGACCAAGTGATTAGGGAGAGTATGCACTTTCTGCAACACTGAGTTACACTTGCCTTCATAAATTACACTTGTTAAGCCAACATTGACACGTTGGTTTACCTTTATGAATCTTTGGATACTTGAATATATATCCATATGGTTCGGAACGTTTTTTTTCCTGTTTATTTCGTTTATCGTTTCCTAGTGCATAAATGAACAAATAAAGGGATATGGAGTAAATGTACATGGGACAAAATCCTACAAATACATGGTAAGATTAAGAAAAGACAAAGTTATCAATAACTTTTATCTTGTTAACTTCTTTATTGGACTTGTAATTCCCAAATGGTTAATTATCTATATTGTCTACTAAAGATTACAGCATTTTTCAATCATATGGTTTTTGATGAATGTATTAGTGGCAAATTGTCATAAAGGTGTATTAAGTCGATATAATCAGATTACATCTTAGGGCATCATAGCTGATTTGAATGATTGCTGGATTCCTCTTCAATGGTATTGGTAACTTACTATTGGATTTTTACATCATTAATGTTCAAGTTTGTGTGATATCTAATCCGCTTAACCTGCAAAATTGTAATTAATATTCCTTGCAGAAATGATTTTTTCTCTGGAAGTGAAAACAATGCTTAATTAATTTTGAATTCTATCCGAATGAAATGATAATGGTTGGATTTGTTTAGAGTCACGAAAAAGGATTCCATTTTGATATTTTTTTAGTTTCTTCATTACATTAGTGACTTCATAAAAACATAGATGATTCAAGAGAACATGACATTTTGGATTAACATAACTAGAAATATTAATCAACATCAAAATAACTGTTTTTCGTCACTGGAATTTATTGTTCTAATGTATTGTGATATTTGTGTCACTTCATTTAATTTGGATTGAGAACTAAGTTCAGTTACATATTATTTTCGATTAAAACAAAAACACACCAAAATCGTTTCAGACAATTAAAGACAAAATATTATTGTTATGGACGTGAATTGAAGGCAGCCAGGTGATTTATTTTTATCTAGGCTGCAATTTATGTCACATGTCATTTTTAATAACTCTAATGGAATAATTAAAAAACAAAGGCATTAAGCCCAGTAAAACTTGCGATAAGTATAACCGAACGTACCATATTCTTCAACCTATGATATTATAGTAACCAACGTAAAAACCACTAGACGCAGTGACAACAGTGTAATCTTTTTAACTGTTAAAAGCAACTATGTGCAATGATAAATAATTTTGCATAACTGTGATTTTGATTACACCACAGGGAAACTGACCATATGATTATGCTGGTCGTTCACTAAATTCATGTGTTCATGGTTGTTGTTTCCTTGATAAAATATGTTGTAGATTTTGATATAACACATTCTGTTGCGTATTAAGTGCTCCGGTTATTAGTTAGTTGATCACCGTTGTAATATAATATATATCATCACTTGACTTTTTGTTCCTAAGAAAGCGGAATAGAATTACAATATGGTGGTAGATGATGGCATGACACCGGCATTAGTAACAATAGTGTCCATGCCCTTTATAGTACTGATGTTAGCCTTCTGTTTTGCTTGTCGGTCTTCTTATAAATCAGAATCTCGATCAATTCAAGAAATAGTAGAAACTCTCCGGACACAAAAAGGAGGAAACCTAAAAGATGTTGAGAAATGAATTTATTCTGATTATATTTGTGTGGAGTTTTAGGATTGTAATTACTGCTTTTACCTGATTGCACATTACGTCGGTATTTTGGAACAATTTCATATCTATTTGCATATAACTTATAAGTTTCTCACTTAGTGCGAATCAAGGGGGTAATTACTACTGTAGGAAGAAAAGATTCTACTCCGATAAATTCATTATCAATGGGGAGTTGATATTTATTTTAGTACACTGGTAATTAGTTTACCGGAATTGGATTTTAAAATTTCTTACTACGTTAATAGTAACCTCGGGAGACAGTGACTATGTAAANACTTGTAAAAATTGAAAAAATCTTCTAGAGGTATATTTGGTCTATCCCTAGTGTTTTTTGAGTTTAAAATCTTCCAAAATTCCTTTGGGTTACTAGTCTTAAGAGTGTCCATATTCTTCTGTATTCTGTATCATGGTGACTTCAAGACGAAGAGCACCAATAAAAGCGTGGCTCCTTTATTTCTACCATTTATTTGTAGAAACATTGTCTCGTATTCATTTACTCCATGTCCTTTCATTGACTATCTTAAATAAGCTTTGTCCTTAAATGAAACTGTTACGCCATTTATATCTTCTCAGACTGAAATAAAATTAAGCAATTTTACGGTACCCTGGACTTTCGTCCTATTATCTCTTGAAAAGTTATTTTATAAGCATCAATTAAAACACATGATGAAGTTGATTGCTTAATCGAAACATAATATCAATGCAATGTACATGTATAAAACATGACACACATCAATTAAGGCTAACGATTTATTGGGGAGGAGTTGGGATTTTTTATGGAAGAATCTATGAAATTTTGTTATACATACAAACTTGAAATCCGCAATCAGTTTATTTTTTTTTCTAGAATCAAGGTCGAAGTTAAGGCTTTACTTTGGGGAAAATATGGATATCCGATCTTGTATCCATGAGAATGTGTTATGTTTTTGTTCATAGATCGTTTATAATAGAAAAGCAAAAAAAATTATGTGTCACAAAGCTTTTATGGGAGATATTTTACAAAGTTTCTGGAATAAACATTATTAACGAGAAAATGGAGTTAATTCGCTGTATATTTGACGAAATATGACGTTTCACATCGGTCAATCAATTCTGACGTCGAAAAGGAAAAGCTTTCAATGACTTTTTCATTGAACCAAACCTGTATGCAACTTTTATTTTTTTTTATATGCGGGAATAAATTGCACAATACAACAGTGTCTATCTACTTTAATACTTTAAAAGAAACTATAACATTTCCATAAAAATCTTATCATTTTGTTCCAAATTTCAAAAGAATTAAAGATAAAAAAAATCTTTTCCAAAAATTTGATGTTGTTTATCTAAAATCAACTTGAGGACAAATTTGGGATTTTTTTCCTTAATATTAACTATATACAAAGTTCATTTGGATTATTAGAAAACTGTGTTTGATTTCAGAACGAAATTTTAATCGACACTCTTATTCTTTTGAAAATATTGTATAGTCAAAGATTTAAAGAAGAACGGTTCTTTTTATTAAAATACAATTGATGTTTGGCTAGACAAATCACCTCGTAAAGAAAACGATATCAATAGAAATGTCAGATTTTCCGGGAGAGTTAACACCTTACATCTTTCTTGACGGGTAAATTCACCAAGCAATCATGGACACTTGGGTTTTATGCTGTATTATAGAAACAGGAATCTTTAGGTCCTTTAGTATATAGCCACATGGTTGGGAAGAGTTTGAAGGGCCGTTTGTCGTTTCCTAATACATAAATGTAACATTCAAACATAACCAATGACAATTCAAGATTAAATCAATTTGACTTAGACTTCTCATTTATAATTAACTTAGAATAGAGGATTATTCGAATATCATTTTCGATGAATGTATAAGAGGAGGGAAAAAGTTAGAAAGGTGTATATTGTCGATATAACGATATAATCGGCATCATAGGTTAGACTCATCTTCAAAGGCATGGGTAACTTACTATTGGGTATTCACATCATTAATGTTCAAATTCGTGTGACATCTAACCCGCATAACCTGCAAAATTGTAATTCTTATTATTTGCGCAGATATTACACGTTTTTCGGTTAATTGAATTCTAAATGTTTTGGTTTGATCTGCAACGTGATAAAACATAAGTTGCCGAAATGCGCATATGCAGAAAATAAATTAGCAGTAACTTCGGTTTTTTGTTATTTATTACCACTAGGCCGATACCTTTGCTGTTGGACTTTAAGTCCCCGATGGCATTCACTAACCCAGTAGTCAGTACTTCAGTTCTGATCCGGAAACCGACTTTATTAAAATTTGAAATATCTAAATTTTACAAAATTTTGCTTAAAAGCATGGAGTATCTACCTTATGCATAGCCCTGTTCTTAGCTGAATTTTGACTTTTTTCATTTAGATCCGTTGGGGTATTTGTTCTTTATTAGTTTTGACACGTTTTTCCGTTAATTGACTTCCAAATGTTTTGGTTTGATATGCACTGATGAGACATAAGTTATCGAAATGCATATATGCAGAAAATAAATTATCAGTAACTTCGGTATTTTGTTATTCATGTGCTTTGGATTTTAGCAATCGGTATTGTAGTTGTAGTGTTGTGTGTTTCGTGGGTATGTAGTGTCTTTGGAGTTTCGTCTCCTGGTGTTCTCGCCTTTGCCTTGTCTCTGGACTTTGATTTATGTAACCTCGTCCTTTTTTCTTCCGGGTTGCTACTGTCGTTGTTCAGTTTATTTACATATATAGTCACTATTTTTGATTTCAATGAAAAACAAAAAACGCACCAAGATCAGTCATGTCAGACAATGCTACTTATTGGCTCTAAGATCATTTATGTTGTTATTGTTGATTTGGATAGGGGATAATTAATGTTTCATTTCATTATCACCTATTTTTAATGGAATAAAAAAATCTAAAAAGGCACAAAATTGATTACTTTAACAAAATAATTATCATGTTTATTTTCTAAGACATTTAAGCCGATTCGAATCAAACCAAAGAAAAGTCTGGCCAAAAAGGTGAAAAAAATGTTTTAGAAACAGGTGATCATTATTTTAGCTAAATATAACATGTATAAGCAAATAAACAATTCCTATTCTCAAATCACTTCTGTTGAATAATTCTGGTGTGAAGATCGACTAAAATAAAAAAAAAAACAAAAAGAAAAAAAAACGTTTTTTTAATAATTCGGTGTGAGCATCGTTTAAATTTGTTTCCATGTGTTAATGTCTAGTTGCAAGCGTAGTAACTAAGGATAGGCGTGGCTAATGAAAGGTTAGTGAAAATTAACAAATGCCGATTATCCAATGAAATAAACAGATAATGTAAGAAATTTGCATTAAGTATAATAATTTATACTGTCACTTCTTGCCTTATTTGTTCATATGAATTAAGAACAAAATATGCCATGGCGATCGATTATAGACATTAGCAAAAGTAACAATTATGTCCATGCACTTCATAGTGCTGATGTTAGCCTTCTGTTTTCCTTGTAGGTCGTCTTATAAATCGGAATTTACACCAATGCAAGAAATAGTAGAATCAAAGGGTGTGGAGAACTGAATTCATACTAATAATATTTGTGTGGATTGGTAAGCTAATTGAACTGTTATTTATAATAACATTAATAATAATAATATTCTATAAATGAAGCTCTGTAATAAACTGGATTGGCATTACTGTTTCTGTAACAGCTCCTTCCCAATAAATTGTCTTCTAAGCGTTTGGTCGTAGACATCAGTTGTCAAAAAAGTTTTCTGCAGAACTCTAATGAAAAGAGATTTATTTAAATGCTTCCTGCAATAGATCAATGTAATACATGAATATAATCTGTATTGGATTCAATATTTTATTTCGGGCACCTGATATTTTTCTGTGTTTCTATTGAGTTGTATGTTTTGGTCTAATATATCTTTCATTGTTCCTGTTTGTCATATTACTCTGTTTATTCTGTTGTTACGCTACACGTTTTACAACCAAATACCGAGCCCTGCAAATAGAAATTGTGCCGACAACTTTTATCTTTTCAATGCAGACAGACACTAAAAATTGAGCTAAATAAAAGACCAAAATGAAGAACAAATAACAAAATACTTAAGTTACTGTAAATTTAGTTTCTGCATTTGCTTATTTCGACAACTTATGTCTCTTCAGTGCAGATCAAATCAAAACATTTGGAAATCCATATACAGAAACATGTTTAAATTTTGATAGGGAACGAATTACGAATAGAATCTAAATAGGAAAGCCAAAACCAGTTAAGGACAAAGCTTTGCAAGAGGGGGATACTCCTTAGTCTTAAACAAAATTTTCCTAAATATAGATATTGCAAGTTTCGATTTTAAGGCCAGCGCCGAAGTACTGCATGGCTACTGGGTTAGTGAATACCCTCGGGACTTGCAGTCCATCAGCAGAGGCATCAGCGGCCCAGTGGTACTAAATAACAAAACACCGAAGAAACTATAAATTCAATTTCAGCATACGTGCATTTCGACAACTTGTGTCTCTTCAGTTCAGATCAAAACATTTTGAAATCCATATACCGAAACATTTGTAAAATCATTTAAAGTATTTTTTAAGTTTTTGAAAATAGGACAAATATAGCATTTCTATTTTTGGAGTTAAATCGTTTATAGAATGTCATTGACTTATAAGATGTTCGTATGACCACAGCCTATAATTTTTTATATTACTGGTAATTTCATGATGAGTTGTATAGTCACAGTAATTATAAACGATAAGAAAACTTTCACGCAATTTTCTGTTGAAAACTAATGGCAAAAACTTAGTTGCCCCGATAATTGAATTTCACTGTTGGTACTCTTCCACTTTAAGTCAAGTGATGACTTCATAACACGCTTTCTTTCCCTAATTCATCCTTTTTAGCACGATTACTTTAAGGGCGATCCATTAGGTTAGATGAAACAAAACTAAGCAATTAACTTTAACTATACGACTTCCTGTTTGTAATCTCTTGAAATGAACAACAATCTTAAAACATAATGAAGCTGATGGATTGTTACATGCTCAATACTTTTTAATAACATACGTTTAAAACAAGGGCCACAACAACTGAGGCACTTAGTCACAGTTGACCGTCGTATGTATGGCGGGGTGGTAGTTTGCTGTGATTTTAAATTAAATAATTTGAAATTTTATGGAAATAAGTAACAAAATGGAGAATTTCTTTTATCAAAAGGATATAATACTGAAAAATTAAAAACAAATTTCACTGCATTCAACTGTTGTCCCTTACATTATCAGGGTTGAAATTACCAGACCTTCTCTGTTGTCACTCCTGATTAGGGCTTCATACTCTTCGTGCTGCATTTTTTGTTGCATTTATTTTAAGTTCTGTTTATTTCATTTTTGTCGTTTACGTTCCATGTCTGTATGTAATCCTTATATTGCCATGCATTCTGGGTGTATGATTTTTGTTCTTGTTTCGGTATCTATTTGGAAATTTATTGATCTTCATTCTTTGTTTCTTGTTTTCCTCTTATTAGATAGATTAATTAATAAATTTCGATTAGTTAATTGAATATTATTATATTTTGAACATAAGTGTAACTTCATTATTATAAAATGTGAAATATTCAAAAAAATAATTTCAATAGGTTTTTTTACGAGATACTAGTTTTCCATGCGAGATACTAGGTTTTTCGTGCGATTTTTCAATCTCGGCAAAAAACCCTTTATCTCGATCCTGATCGAGATGCTTGGTTTTGACCGAAAAACCAGGTATCTCGTCGAGTTACTATATTTATCGAATTTTTGTGACTTTCGCGTGCCATAGAAATGAAATGATTATTTGTGGCCAATCACGGCACAAGATGAAAATCTCATTTCAATACCTTTTAGCTCGGTCGAAACCTAGTATCTCGAGATGATGAGTTTTTGAGCGAGAAACCTGGTATCTCGACCCAGAAACCCGGTATCAGATTTAAATTATTGAAGTAGCGTAGGGTCGTAACAAAAACACAAAAATATATGTAACAACATTTAGGTTTGGCACTGAAATTAAAAATGACGAAAAAGGTTCTTTTGATTTCAAGCTGAGCTAATGCGCAGGCTCAGTATTAGGTGTCATTCATAATTTTCGTGACCTACTTTTTATTTTTTATTTTATTGTACTAATAAGATGAATTGAAAATTTTGCTTAAAAACTAAGGAGTATCTTCTTGCATAGCCCTGTCCTTGGCTTATTTTTGATTTTTATTTAGATCTTTTTGTCATTTGTTCTCAGTAACATTTTGCAAAATTTTGGTTATAATCTCCAAAACGTTTTAATTAAATCTGCACTAAAGAGACATAAGTTGTCGAAATGGTCATATGCTGAAACTAAATTTACAAAAAATTTTGTATTTTGTTATTGAAATGTGCATGCAATTCGGTCCGATTTGCCTGGTCCTTGTTCTACTGTACCATTCAGAGAATTATAATTATATCCAAAACAGTTTGGATCCCCTTCCATTCTTGTTACTCATGATAAGTTCATTTGAATGGTTCATGCCAAAAGTCACCAGGAGTGGTTTCCCATCTCCATTATTTAAAGAATAAAACGATAATTATCTCCCCTATTCAATCATCTACGACCATATTACTCATGATAAGGCCAGAACAAAGTGGCACAGAATTCTCATCATTTGAAGAATGATAAATCAGCGGCAGCAAAACATCGGGGGAACAAAGAACCAGATTGCATAAATCAAATTCCAGAGACAAGGCAAAAGTAAGAAAACAAGAAGACGGAAGACCAAAAACGCTACACAAATATTACAAATACAACAATAAAAACTAAAGCACTAACAGTGTGAACCCTCAAAGAGTGAAATCAGGTGCTCTGGAAGGGTTAGCTTGTCCTGCCCTGCATACGGCACCCATCATACAGTCAGTGTGGCATTTATGGGTTTGTAAGATCTGTTTGGTAGCTGATCAGTTAATGTCATTTTCTAACCCGTAGACAAAACCAATAAAAATCCATGGTACGTGTTACTTCTCTAATTCCAAACAGCACCGAGGCAAAAATTTCGGAAGTTTCTGTAAATTTCTTTAGTTATTTGGACAATAGCAAGGACAAATCGGCACCACAAATTATCTTGCAAACATAAGATGCCCGCTCCGTAACAATATTTATTCTATTTCTCAAAATATATATGTAGGAAGTTCCCTGGAATGACTCCTCATAGATACCATCTAAAAATGATAAATCATTTTGAAAACAGTTGAGACCCCAACTCACAAACCATAATTATATATTCTTATAACTCGTGATGAATAGATTGATACATATAGAAGTCGCCTATGGTTTAAACCTGCCTTCCCATTTCAAGAATCCTTTTTGAGTTATGCAATCTGTAAGTGTCCAATGGTCAATTAATTTAAAAATTTGAGGTTTATTTGAGATTCAAACCCTGAAATCACAAATTTTCTACAGACTGATTATAAAATGACTTACATGATTCATAGTATAGAAGTTTAAGATGATGGTTCTCCAACCCAAAATCAAATATAAACTTTATTTTTTCTTGCCCCTATTCTTGTTTTCCTTACAACAAGGATATTCATAACTATCAGATTTTTCCGATGGTGTCGTTGTCCTAAAAGGTATATAACAAGTTTGTTATTAGTTGGTAGGTATATAATCAATTCGACAGCTCTTTATAATGTATCTATTTCACACATGTTTGGGTAGATCCAGAGTTTATTTCCGGACTGACAAACACTGACTAAGACAAAACTGAACAGGTGCCACGCTTGAAGCAGGTCATGCTTCATGCTTACCCTTCCGGAGCACCCGATGATACCTCTAGTTTTTGAATAGGTTGACACTGCTTTTGCTTTAGGTTTGTGGCGTTCTCGTTCATTTTGTTTACTAGTTTTTGTTTTGTCTTCGTCATACTGTCTCAATTCGTGTAAAATACTAATTGCCATATTTTTATATTTTATTTTTTTATTAGAATTTCCCCTTTCTCTCTGTTTGCTCCGGTATTTGTTTGCCGATGTATTTTTACAAAGCAAAGATGGCCGTATCATGCGCTCATGACACTGCTACTTATTTAACAGACTACAGACGAATAATTTCTTCATAGTGGAAAATGGAATTAATACAGAGTTGTCAAGAGCTGGTGTCTATGAGACAAAAAACAAATCAGTTTGAAACTAATGGATAAATTGTCGACCACAATAGTCCTGGCTTGGTACAAGCATTTCAAAAGAAGTGGTGGGTTTAACCGGTTTTTATGGCATGACAAACCTCCCCTTCCACTACGATAGTGCCCGGAATCAACTCAACAGCAACTGCACTTGACAGGCCATAAGTCATTGAAATTCAGTGTTCATTCAAGTACCAAGTAAAAACGATGTTGTGAAAGATCTGTTGGGAAACTGATTGGCAAATCTTATTCGATAACCTTAGGACAAAACTAATTAAAATCCATGGTACATGTTTCTTCTCTATCCCAAAAACAAGACCAAGGTGAAAGTTAGAAAAAACATGTATTTATCTCTTTGTGCACATATATCACAACGGAAAATCTGTATCACAAACATGATTGGACCAAAACCTTTTCCACAAGGGGCTGATATCTATTAAAGAACTTTTTAATGATCGTATATGAGACGGAATTTATATTGAAGCCTTGCTTGATTAAGCGGTCACAAAGATAACATGTTTAATGAAAAAGTCTGTATAATTTGTGTTAGCTCTCGCGTAACGAATCAACTGTGAAACATACACTCCGTAAGCACGTGAAGGTGGAATAATACACTCTATATTAAGGAAATTGATAATTTTGAAATGAAAATCTTTTTTTGTCGTGATGACCATTTTCGTCAAATTCGAGATGAAAGTAAAAAAAAAAGATGTAGATCTAGTGGTGTCTGTCGTTTCCTTTATCTCTAGTTCTGGTGGATGTATAAATGAGATCCATCTAGCAAAAGATGCGTTATTGATGGAGAGAACATCATCAATTAATTATCTATAAGTGAGACTGAAGGATCTAGCTTCTTTTATTTTATGATCTTTTACGAGTCTGTGAAGAAATTAAGTCTCGTAAGAATATATAAACAAGTTCGCGAGCAGAGGAGCACAATTAGTGCCCATTGGACTTGTTGTTGATGAATAGCACCTCAGCATACTGCACACCTGCTCTTCATAGTAACATAGTTTCCTTTTATATTGTTTTTTTAATGTGGATTTATAACCTAATACAACATTATTTTTTTTTTGATTAAATGATATCTTTGATTCATGAATGTTGTATAGATTTTTTTCAGAGTTCACTGGCAAACTCCGGAATAGTAAAACCAGCATGTAAGCGTAATTATGTTCAGTTAAAGCATTGATTTCAAATAATGTTGAAATATTACGTGATTATTGACAAAGCATCAAAGAAATGAAAAGTTCATTAATTGACTTATAAGTAATTTTTTATTTAAGATTAACTTAGTTTATTTTATTTATCGTTTTCCGTTACTTGTATGTAGTGACTATATATGGTATTTGATTTTCTTTTTTGTTAGGAATATAGCGTAGTAGGATGCTTTAATACTAACAGATGTTTTGGTCGCGAGTTCGGCGGGACGAAAGTACAATTTCGATATTTTTCTTCAATTAAGTTTCGTTTTATAAACATAAAATTGGTTGGATATCGATTCCAGTTGTATTTAACATTACTTGCGCCCGATATATCTTTAAAATAACAAAATACCGAAGTTACTATGAATTTGGTTTCCGCAGATATGCATTTCGACAACTTATGTCTATTCAGTGCAGGGAAAATCTAAACGTTTGGAAGACCATACACTCAAAGATGGTTAAAACTGATTGAGAACAAATAACCAATAAAATCTAAATGTAAAGCCAAAATCAGCTAAGGACAGAGCTATGCATGACGGAGATACTCCCTAGTTTTCAACAAAATTTACAAAAATTTAGATATTGTAAGGTTCCAAATAGAATCGGCTCTCGGGTCAGCACCGAAGTACTGACTGCTGGGCTGGTAGTAGTATAGGGCATACGTTGAGACCACTTTTCTAAAGTGCATTCTTGTAAAATATTTTATGGCTATTCGTTTTTTCCCTCCCAATCCGGAGCGACTTTTTGATCAAGTGACGAGCTGCTTTCGAAGTCATATTGTGCCAGTGCAGATGTACTTTAGTGTGCCACTGACCTTTGGCCTCAATCCTGGTCTCGTCAAAGCTTTGGTCTCGCCCTGTCTAAGATGCTTTCATAGGTCTCCCCCTTTAACTTTGGTCTCATCCTAACCCCAAAACTAACCATAACCTTTTCTGTTGTAGTGTTGTTAGATGATCAGTACTGTTGTCTTGTTCATGGCTTACCCTAACCCACCTAACCTTAACCTTTATTTTGACCCTGGTCATTGTGTTTTATATGTCATGTGCTCTAAGCCATACTTTAACCCTTTATTCAAGTTTCCACTCTAACCCTAGACATTATGTATTATATATTATTTATGTTGTATTCTTTAAGTCCTTATACACACGTTTCCTGATTTTGTTGTCTTTTGTTCATGACCAGCTCTAACTATCTTTTCTTTTTTTTAGTTATGTCTGCCTTTATCCAATGCTATTGTCAAATTATTAGAGCTATCTTCCTTTTTTTTTCAATCCTAGCCTAAGTTGCTATGACAACTTTAAATATGTTTGTTCTTGTTTTGTTCGTTTTTTTTTGTTTGTTTGTTTTTTGTTTGTTTATTGCATATTAATTTATTCATTAATATTTGTTTATTTTTATTTATTCATTTATTTTTTTTTTATTTTGGTTTTTGTTGTTTTGTTCTTTGTTAGATCTTCTAATAGTATTCTTCTTTTAGGCATTGAAATAAACAACAGAATATTAACATATATACATTTTATTATCTCCGTCATTAGATAGATACGGGTCGCAGTGCCACATGATATCTTTACAGTGTTTAATATCCATAAGGTAATGTACAATAATCAGTCATGATGATTCTTTTGTCAAACAATAGTCTATAATCTTTACTTTGGTGGATGGATAGTAGTCTCTTCTGGTCTCTAATAATTTTAAAATCATCGGTAACGGTCTTCACATCGTCTCTTTTATTAGTGACCATATGTTTTATCGTATCGAAGTTGATGGTCTGAGAGTTCATGTAGTTAAGGCTGATTCCTCGCACTTTTGATATGGTGGTATTCATGTTCTTACGGGTCTGACTAATTTGTAAGCGTAGTTTTTGGGTCCTCCAGTCACAAACTCTGTAATTGTGTTATCTGGTACTTCATACGTAAGATCTCTTAAGTAGTCTACTAATTCGGGTTTCCACTCTCCAGGTTGAGATGTATAAACAATAGAATCGGTATCGGCGTATAAGGCTCGCCTGTCCAACTTCTCTAAATAACTATGCAATTTTAAACGGGCTTGAACGGTTGTATAATCAGCAATGACGACATTAGTACGCCCGGAGTCTTCCACAAACTCTTCTTTATACTGGTATCTAAATTCCACCATCTCATCATTGACGGGATAAACACTCATGACGATAAGTTGGTCATTGGTAAACATATCGAAATAGTCCACAGGTTCACATACATATTTGATTTGGGGTAAGTTGCTTCTTTGTCCGAGTTTTCCCCAAAAGCTATTTAACATGAGTGTAGCTAATGATCTCAATCCAGGATTTTTCTTGATATGATTATAGTCCAGGAGTATACCCTCCTTTTCATGGTAGTTTCGAATATACTTCAACTGGTTATCTTCGGTGTCACACCACTCGGGCCAACCACTGGCTTCTTGTTTCATTTTAAGAAAAGTATTGATATATTCGGTGAAAAATCCAACGGTCTTTGAAACTGGGTCATATTGATCTGTCTCGAAGTCCGTCATCCATGTTCCAGTCAGTGCTCGTTGATCATCGGTATGTTTACACGGTGTTTGTTGATTCTATTCCGCACAGGTTTTACATAATGGAAATAATAACTTATTGTTGATTTTCGCTGGTAGTACTGGAATGAAGAATCCTCTGGGTGGGATCACTTGGCATTTGATCAATCCTTAGTAGTGTTGAATATCAGTAAAGTTTTCGGTGATGATGTGTGGATGTTCAATAGAGTTTTTACCGGTTTTATTAATATAAGGATATAAAGACGTCACATCATAATAATCAATGGATCCACCATTCGACGTATCTTTGTACAACGTAAAGGCTTCCGTTCTTCCACCATAAAAAGCAGCTCTGGGTTCCAAAGGAGTGATCATCTGGGATTGTTGAAGAAAGTGTCTTAATTCATTATTGTTTTGAATCTCTTTTTCAAACTCGCCTTCCATTTTACCTATGTAGATATAACCTTGATCTTCCAAATACCGTTTCTTTTCCATAGTACGTTGATGTAAGTCGCTCATGGTCATGCCGTTGACTGGATTTACGGTGGTAGCGCTATAACAGTGTAAACATCCATGCCAGAACTTTCCATTGAACTCTAACACATATTTTCCGTTTTCGTTCTCGTAGTAACCATCCACTTTGTAGGGTCCATTTGTTTCTCTCCACCATTTTCAGCGTGCTGTATACGAACTCCTTCCTTTTCCGATAGGTATTTGATCCACTGCATGGCTTTCAATGAATGTTTCTCATAGGTGCGGTATCCGTGTGCAGGAATAATACCGATGGTATTGGGCTGAAGAAATTTCTGTCTAAACATCAAATTACAGGCAAACGCTATTGTGATACATTGTTGGAATGGATCGATTCCTCTCTGTTCGTTACTAGATAACATATCTAGAAACAATTTACGAAATTTCAGACAGGCTCTCCTCAAAATATCTACATCAGATCTACAGTAACTCAATAGTTCGTTTTGGAAATGGAATGGTTGTTGGTAATTGGCTTCGTACCATTGGTAGAAGGTGTCTCTGTCTTTAGGTTTCATTCTATCGGGCTGATAAAACTTGATATCCGGTAGATGTTCAATTATTGTGGTTTGATTGGTCTTCGTGTTGAAAAAGTGTGGGAAATATCCTTTCTTCAGTTCCGTCAATCCAAACATCTTGGGTAGTTCGGCTAGAGCCACGGGTAAGAAGTTGATAGAATCTATCATACGAATACGACACCCGGGTACTTCGATGAACATGTTCTTGGTTCCATTGGCTATGATCGTTGGTTTGACTCCGTACTGATACAAATATCCTAGTATGGGTAACGAATCATACCCTTTAAAGTTAAGTGCAATAACAGTTGCTCCACTATTGACACCGGAAAACAACAATTTACAAAAGTCTTCAGTTGTGTTGGGTCCTGCGAATCCACACATTTGACACATACTATTTTTATCCACGTTTTCATCCATGCACCGTGAACATACTTTATGTACCACACATAAATAAGGCTTGTGTTCTAACGCTCCACACGTTGATGTTTTACAATGAGTGCACCTACCGTTGTCGTCGGCTGAATATCCTTCATCACACTGAATCTTATTATCTTGAGTGCATTCAAAATAAAAGAAAATAAAAGTTTGTTTCTTTTGTTCATTGTTGTTATTCACGGGTAACATATAACACTGATGTCCCGGTGGATAGTAATCTTTACATATGTTACAGTAAACATTTCCACAAGTATGATCTCCCATACGTTTATTCACGGTTTGTCCACAGCTCTTGCATTTATAATACGTAGTACATGTTGAGTTCCCCGCTGACGTCATCTGTTGGTGAAGATCGAAACATGTTGATCCTTTAAAAAACCGTCCACAATCGGTACAAGGTATCCACTCGACATCTTCGGTTTGGTCATGAATTTTATGACAGCAATTACATACATTGTTACACACATGTTTCTCCTTGTGATCATATCCTTTATGACAATCAGTACAATAGTAGTTTCGACTCAAAAAAGCAGCCATACTGGTAATAACGTCAAAATGGTTATCATGATAATACAAAATTATTTTCTTTACAGCTGAAGGTCCATGGTAAATAATACCATTAGAATGTTCCTTGGCAACCACATGTATTTGGTAATTAGTTAGAAACTCTTGGAATTGTTTGACTTGGTCGATTCCACATTTAGTTAACGGTACTCCCGCTCTACCGTGTTGTTCAATGGCCAACTCCTTTTGAATATTTCGTCCCTGGCGAATACTGTTCCATTTGTGGTGTCCATCAATGTTGGCCATGGCTGTAACAATTGCTCGTGCCAGGCAGAGATCATCATCGTTTTTTATCTGAATTATTCATTGTTTTCTTTCAAAAACCCTTTTTTCCTGTTCCACCATTTGGAAAATTCACATGGGTCACATTAAGTTTAACACCCTGGTTCAAAGTAAATTGTTCGTTTGATTGAAACACCTTTCCGTTTCTGAAAGCATGGGCTCTCCTGAAATTTGTCCAACTTTCATAAAAGGTAGTTTTATAGGAAAATCTATATCCGGACATTCGAGTGTCACTTGAACTAAATCTTCTTCCTTCATCCCGCTGGTCAAGTCTAATACAATGTAGTCGAACAATATCTGTAGTGTTTTTAAAATTTCTGTAATAGTGTTGACATGTAAATCCTTGATTGTGACATAATATTCGTTTGGATTCTGTATTAAAACGAGGCATTCTGGTACCTTTACCTTTTCAATGATATAATATTGATTGGGTTTACTAAGATCAATAGGCTAACGAGGTAATCCAGCTCCTGTCTGGTGTTTTTCATTTTGATGTTCATGCAGACTATCTTGGTTCCTATATAATAACCCATACTCCTTTCAGGGGAAGTAACTATCATCAGTATGTTTCTTTTCATGACGGTCTCGATTGTCTTTTCTTGTAAAATGCTTCAGGCATACACCACATGTAAACATACTATGTTGCTTGAATTGTCTGTAATGTTGTAGCAACTGACTCTTCTTAATGAAAGTTTGCTGACAATAGTCACAGGTATACATCTGTAAAAATAAAAAGGACATGATTTAGTTATAACATTTAGTTATGGAAATTAGTTATGAATATTATAATTAGTTATGAATTAGTGATGGGTAATTAAATTACTTACCATTTATTTAAGGTTTCTTTCGAATCACGCTTTGGTTCTTTAACTGTTTATTCACAATTCTGTAAAGACAAAAGGACATGATTAAGACACAACATTTAGTAATGAATATTATATTAGTTATGAATATTTAAATTAATTATGCATATTTATAATTAGTTATGAATATGAATTAGTGATTGGTAATTAATGTACTTACCATTTATTTGAGGTTTCTTCCGATTCACACTTTGGTTCTCTAATCACAATATGGTTATTCACAGATCTGCAAAGACAAACGGACATCATTTAGTTATGATATTTAGTTACAGACATTAGTTATGAATATGAATTAGCGATGGGTAATTAATGTACTTACCATTTGGTCACTTAATGTATCTTCGCTTAGGATCACACTTCTGGACAGGTCAGGAGAATAGCAGTCTGGCGACTGAGGAAGCCGATAGATCGCGCCTTTATATAGTCGAAGTCATTTGTATCGATGGCTGTGATTGGTCGTTTATTTTTGTAAGGGGTGATTTGATTGGTTGATTTGCCTGCAATCTGATTGGTCAATCCATTGTTAATGGATGCTTCTGATTGGTTGAATTTCCTGCAATTTGATTGGTCAACATTATGTACAGCTTCAATCCACTTTTTGTTTCAAGATTGTTACAAAAATACTAAAGGTTGTTAGAAGTGATACATTAGTAAAGTATTTACTTAGTAACCATGGTGATGTCATGATATTGTGTTAGTAAAAGGAAGATGTCATGGTATTGTGTAGGTAACCATGGTGATTTCATGATATGGTTTTAGTAACCATGGTGATTTCATGGCATCATGCTTGTAATAATAGTGATTTTGTGGCATTGTGTTAGTATAAAAGGAAGATGTCACGGTATTGTAATGGTAAAAATGTTGATTTTGATGTATCCGGGTGGTGGTGGTGGTGATTTTCAGGTATTTGGGTGGTAGTGGTGGTGAATTAAAGGTTTCTGGGTGGTGGTGGTGGTGGTGGTGGTGATTTAAAGGTATCTGGGTGGTGGTGGTAGTGGTGTGATAATATTCTATGGTGGTGGCAAATTTCAGGTATCTGGGTGATGGTGGTGGTGGTGGGGGGAGTGTCCATTGATGGTTTAGCGGCGGCGGTGGTGGTGGGAGTGTCCATTAATGGTTTAGCGGCGGCGGTGGTGGTGGTGGCAGCA
Source organism: Modiolus philippinarum (assembly GCA_002080025.1). Taxonomy (NCBI): domain Eukaryota; kingdom Metazoa; phylum Mollusca; class Bivalvia; order Mytilida; family Modiolidae; genus Modiolus; species Modiolus philippinarum. The sequence continues at coordinate 28,247 of MJUU01053516.1, forward strand.
GCAGCAGCAGCAGACAGACCCCAGTATGGACGAGAAGCAGCAGCAGCAGCAGCAGCAAAAACCCGTAAAAACCGATAAAGACAACAAAACTGCGATACATTCATCAAAAACACGCTATGCAACATGAAAAATGAACACAAAAACAACAAAACATGATATCTAAACGATATCAATATAATCAAAAATGAAATATAACATTAATTGTTTTTGACAAACACAACAAAACATCGAGATGAAATGAAATAACTTAAAATCTCGTACTGAACGAGACTTCTTAAAGCTAACAGATACCAACTTGACAGTATGACCAATCGATTTAGATGACTGAAGATACCCCGAATTGATATATGATATGAACCTATTACAAATAATTCGGATAAAGAACGATCTAGGGCCGAATTAGGGCCGACTAAGGCCGATCTCAAAATTAAAAGTGCCAATATCTCTATTACTATCCACCGGGACATCAGTGCTATATGTTACCCGTGAATAACAACAATGAACAAAAGAAACAAACTTTTATTTTCTTTGATTTTTGGATGCACTCAAGATAATAAGATTCAGTGTGATGAAGGATATTCACCCGACGACAACGGTAGGTGCACTCATTGTAAAACATCAACGTGTGGAGCGTTAGAACACAAGCCTAATTCGTGAGTGGTACATAAAGTATGTTCACGGTGCATGGATGAAAACGTGGATAAAATAGTATGTGTCAAATGTGTGGAAAAAACGAATTAATATTCGCAGGACCCAACACAACTGAAGACTTTTGTAAATTGTTGTTTTCCGGTGTCAATAGTGGAGCTACTGTTATTGCACATAACTTTAAAGGGTATGATTCGTTACCCATACTAGGATATTTGTATCAGCACGGAGTCAAACCAACGATCATAGCCAATGGAACCAAGAACATGTTCATCGAAGTACCCAGATGTCGTATTCGTATGATAGATTCTATCAACTTCTTACCCGTGGCTCTAGCCGAACTACCCAAGATGTTTGGATTGACGGAACTGAAGAAAGGATATTTCCCACACTTTTTCAACACGAAGACCAATCAAACCACAATAATTGAACATCTACCGGATATCAAGTTTTATCAGTCCGATAGAATGAAACCTAAAGACAGAGACACCTTCTACCAATAATACGAAGCCAATTACCAACAACCATTCCATTTCCAAAACGAACTATTGAGTTACTGTAGATCTGATGTAGATATTTTGAGGAGAGCCTGTCTGAAATTTCGTGAATTATTTCTAGATATGTCATCTAGTAACGAACAGAGAGGAATCGATCCATTCCAACAATGTATCACAATAGCGTTTGCCTGTAATTTGGTGTTTAGACAGAAATTTCTTCAGCCCAATACCATCGGTATTATTCCTGCACACGGATACCGCACCTATGAGAAACATTCATTGAAAGCCATGCAGTGGATCAAATACCTATCGGAAAAGGAAGGAGTTCGTATACAGCACGCTGAAAATGGTGGAGAGAAACAAATTGAACCCTACAAAGTGGATGGTTACTACGAGAACGAAAACGGAAAATATGTGTTAAGAGTTCAATGGAAAGTTCTGGCATGGATTTTTACACTGCTATAGTGCTACCACCGTAAATCCAGTCAACGGCATGACCATGAGCGACTTACATCAACGTACTATGGAAAAGAAACGGTATTTGGAAGATCAAGGTTATATCTACATAGGTAAATGGGAATGCGAGTTTGATAAAGAGATTAAAAACAATAATGAATTAAGACACTTTCTTCAACAATCCCAAATGATCACTCCTTTGGAACCCAGAGCTGCTTTTTATGGTGGAAGAACGGAAGCATTTACGTTGTACAAAGATACGTCGAATGGTGGATCCATTGATTATTACGATGTGACGTCTTTATATCCTTCCGACGTGCGCGGTCCCGGCTTATGAACAGCCCGCAGCATCCTCTGAGCTTGGAGTATGAGTCTTCCTAACAGAGGACCCCGAGGGAACCCTAGGATATAGAAATAGGACCTAGTATCTCCGGCTTGCGGGGTGTGACCCCTCCTAAACGGAGGCTGACCCCGAGGGTCCCGGGATATAGAAATAGGACCCATTCCGTGGTTGTGCGGGATTAATAAATACACAACCCATCTTTCGGATGGGATGTAAAATCAGGTCCACGTTTTGGAAGAAATGCCACGCTTCCTGCACGCTAAAGAACCCTTGTAGCAAGCTCTTTTTGGGGTGGTCCGTAGGTGATCGGCTACAAGGCTAAATTCCCCGCCCTTAAAGATTTCACCCTACTTTTCCAGTGGCAGTCAGAATTTCCCGTCCCATGACCCTTTCCATACCCAAAGTGATTATTTATTAACAAACTTGTTCTCGTCTTGATATAGCTGAAATATTGCTGAGTAGACGTTAAACAATATTCAATAAATCAATCAATCTTTATATCCTTACATTAATAAAACTGGTAAAAACCCTATTGGACATCCACACATCATCACCGAAAATTTTACTTATATTCAACACTACGAAGGATTGATCAAATGCCAAGTGATTTCACCCAGAGGACTCTTCATTCCAGTACTACCAGCGAAAATCAACAATAAGCTATTATTTCCATTATGTAAAACCTGTGCGGAATCGAATCAACAAACACCGTGTGAACATACCGATGATCAACGAACACTGACTGGAACATGGGTGACGGACGAAGTGAAAAAAGCTGTAGAGGATATATAATTCGACAGATCTACGAAGTATGGCACTTCGAGACAGATCAATATGACCCAATTTCAAAGACCGGTGGTCTTTTCACCGAATATATAATACTTTTCTTAAAATGAAACAAGAAGCCAGTGGTTGGCCCGAGTGGTGTGACACCGAAGATAACAAGTTGAAGTATATTCGAAGCTACCATGAAAAGGAGGGTATACTCCTGGACTATAATCATATCAAGAAAAATCCTGGATTGAGATCATAAGCTAAACTCGTGTTAAATAGCTTTTGGGGAAAACCCGGACAAAGAAGCAACTTACCCCAAATCAAATATGTATGTGAACCTGTGGACTATTTCGGTATGTTTACCAGTGACCAAATTATCGTCATGAGTGTTTATCCCGTCAATGATGAGACGGTGGAATTTAGATACCAGTATAAAGAAGAGTTTGTGGAAGACTCCGGGCGTACTAATGTCGTCATTTCTGATTATACAACCGCTCAAGCCCGTTTAAAATTGCATAGTTATTTAGAGAAGTTGGACAGGCGAGCAATATACGCCGATACCAATTCTATTGTTTATACATCTCAACCTGGAGAGCGGAAACCCGAATTAAGAGACTACTTAAGAGATCTTACGGATGAAGTACCAGATAAAACAATTACAGAGTTTGTGACTGGAGGACCCAAAAACTACGCTTACAAATTAGTCAGACCCGATAATAACATAAATACCACCATATCTAAAGTGCGAGGAATCAGCCTTAACTACATGAACTCTCTGACCATCAACTTTGGTACGATAAAACATATGGTCACTAGTAAAAGAGACGATGTGAAGACCGTTACCGATGATTTTAAAATTATTAGAGACCAGAAGAGACTACTGTCCATCTATCAAAGTAACGATTATAGACTAGTGTTTGACAAAAGAATCATCATGACTGATTATTGTACATTACCTCATGGATATTAAATACTGTAAAGATATCATGTGGCACTCCGACCCGTGCCTATCTAATGACGGAGATAATAAAATGTATAAATGTTAATATTCTGTTGTTTATTTCAATGCCTAAAAGAAGAATACGCTTAGAAAGTCTAACAAAGAACAAAACAACAAAAACCAAAATAAAAAAAATAATAAATGAATAAATAAAAATAAACAAATATTAATGAATAAATAAATATGCAAATAAACAAACATAAACAAACAAAAAAACAAAAAACAAACAAAAAAAAACGAACAAAACAAGAACAAACAAATTTAAAGTTGTCATAGCAACTTAGGTTAGGATTGAAAAAAAAGAAAGATAGCTCTAATAATTTGACAATAGCATTGGATAAAGGCAGACATAACTAAAAAAATAATAAAAGATAGTTAGAGCTGGTCATGAACAAAAGACAACAAAATCAGGAAACGGGTGTATAAGGACTTAAAGAATACAACATAAATAATATATAATACATAATGTCTAGGGTTAGAGTGGAAACTTAGAATAAAGGGTTAAAGTATAGCTTAGAGGACATGACATATAAAACACAATGACCAGGCTCAAAATAAAGGTTAAGGTTAGGTGGGTTAGGGTAAGCCATGAACAAGCAACAGTACTGATCATCTAACAACACTACAACAGAAAAGGTTAAGGTTAGTTTTGGGGTTAGGATGAGACCAAAGATAAAGGGGGGACCTATGAAAGCATCTTTGAAAGGGCGAGACCAAAGCTTTGACGAGACCAAGATTGAGGCCAAAGGTCAGTGGTACACTAAAGTACATCCGCACCGGCACAATATGACTTCGATAGCAGCTCGTCACTTGATCAAAAAGTCCCTCCGGATAGGGAGGGAAAAAACGAATAGCCATAAAATATTTTACAAAGAATGCACTACGGAAAAGTGGTCTCAACGTATGCCCTATACTACTGCTGGTGAATACCCTCGGGGGCTAACAGTCTACAAGCAGAGTTATAAGGCAATAAATTTTCATAAAGGCGATCTTTGTACCATTTCATATCTGTCAATGCCTGAATTCTTGTGAAACTTAAATTTGACAAATAATCAACGAAACAAAACTTCAAAAAGAGCAAATATTCCAAAGGTTGTCAAACAGAACTTCTAAATTATATTATACCGCATTTGTATCACGAGGCTTGAAATTTTGTCTGCATAAATATATACATTTCCTCCAAAATCTACAGTAAGAAGTAATGTATAAAACAAAGTCAGAAAAAAACTAAATTCCATCTATTTGAAGTGCCTGATCTCGTTATTGAACCGATTGAAATTTTATTTATTGGATTATGCAGAATTTCAGTTCTCATTGCAACAAATATGTTTACTTATTTTGTTGGTTTTCCACTCCCGATGATTGATAAACAATCTAAAACAAATACAGTAGAACAAAATTAAAAGAAATGGCAAGCAAAATTAATGAAAACGTGAATTATTAATAAGAGATGATAAATATGAGCCAATAAATCAACGACATACTCGTGCAAAATAGTCATTGTTAGCTGTCCTCAAGAGACGAATACAAATTATTCAGATACTGTTCCTTTTTAAAGATATTTCATTAAAAAAATTACACATACTTGAGGGATGATGAAATAGATTTTAGGCATCTGAAAATTAAAGATAATACCAATGAATGACTAGAAGATAGATTTTCCAGAAAACTAAGTATTTTGTTTTTCCTTTCTATCTTTACTTTTACTAACTTCTCACGGTAGTCCTGGCAAAGGACATATATCATTTGTACAGGAAATAAAAATTAAAAATACTGAGGTTTCACTCCGTGTATGACACTCGATAAATATCTGGCTTCCTATTTCGATACTTTTTGGAATGAGTACTTCTTTCTGGACTACTTTTGGATTTTGGCTTTCCGTATTGTTTGATTTTAATGCTGCTGATGAGAGGTTATTCCTTGAAACACGTGTACAGCATAACGAAATTTACTGTTTTTTTATGCGATCGACAATTTTTCGTATGGTTTTCAACCTGCTTTGTATTTTGCCTCTTGTACTGTCTGTTATTTTTTGTTATTTGTAATTTTGTTATTACCCCCATACTACTTGACGTTGGCATAAATCCATCTTTCCTCCATGCTATTTTTTTCTATCTGTAAGAAATTTTGGACCAGAGCCATTGACTCTCCGAAAAAACTTGAAATGTACATATTAGAGTTTTCTTCCATGCTAAAATACCCCTCTAAAATGTGTATAAATGTACAAGGTACATGACTGGTCTGTAATTTTTTTATATTAAATTGGTTTGTTGCATGAATTGTTTTTTTTACAATATGTATGAAACAATAATGATTTATTATTATTTTTTTTGTCTGTCTGTTTTGATTACTGAAACAATTGGCCTTTATACTGTATTTATATATAGTCCGTGGGCTGGAAACACTTTCCGTGCACCCCCCTCCCCCACTTCCGAACCAGACCGATTTTTTTCAGTCCTTCTACGTCCCCTCTTCAAAATAAAACATGTAAACACGAACATAACCTGCACGCATAGACAGTATAGGGCCACTTTTATAGTACACCCGAAAAATTATTGTATTTTCGTTTTAACATAAGTTTCATCTTTTAAGCTCCATAACTTTTTACAGATAAGTAATATGTACTGAAATTTGGTATCAAATTAAAGCTAATTAGATATGCTTTACAATGAACACAAGTTTGGGTACTTTACGCCTATTTTATGATCAGGGGATACAAAAAATCTACCCCCTACCCCTGCAAAAAATTGCGAAAATCTCGATTTTAGGCTGTCAATTCCTTTCAGATAAACAACCATCGTCATTTGATCTAGTTTTTATGCCTTACTTATCAGTTGTGATACAATGTTGGAAAATAAACCCATTAAAATCCATAAAATTTTGATTTTCGATATAAAATGTTTGAAAAATGGAATTTTTCGGAATTTTAGATTTTTCACATTTTCGACTTTTTGGCTTAAGGGTCGTAAAAATCTGAATATATATTTAATAATTGCCGATGCAATAATAATTTATGATATGTTAGCAACAAATTGTATGCAAAAATTTTAGTTTCAGACGTATTATAGGTTCATAAATGTCAAAATTAGCACCCCTCCCCCTAAAAACTAAGAGAAAAGTTGAAATATTCAGGCTCTAAATGATAAAAAGATAATGTTTAATGGGAATTCTGGTATGTATTTCACTAAAACTGACATCCAGAAGATCATTGAAGTACATTGAAACTTTTCAAAAGGTCTCTTTTCGACTCTTCTGTCCGAAATTGCATG